>NDFZ01004878.1:0-54020 GCA_002192655.3 Mamestra configurata
ACTTATGATTTTTTCTTCATTTAAAATAAAATATAGATTTAGATTGTAAAACAGTTCAGTAAAATGCAAATGAACATAAACTTTTTTGTTATGCGTATTTCTCCCCTGCGCATAGTCATATTAATCATATCTGTTTAGAAGAATCTAAACAGATATGATTAATATGACTATGCGTAAATGATGACGATAATCATAGAATAAAAATAAGAAATAAAAGTGACCACTTTTTTCTGCCACGAAGTGCACCATGCGCGTGTTTACCCCCACTACGTCAAAATCTTGCCAACTTACGGGTACGGCACTATACGGGTGAAAGTTTGTCTAAAATTTCAATTGAATCGGTCTAGTCGTTTTTTGGGCGAATTGACAGTGACAGACGGACAGAAAGACAAACGTGTTTCTAAAAGGGTTGCGTTTTTTCATTCGGACGTACAGAACCTTAAAAATATTTAGATAATATTTGAACTTATCGCTGTTCTCTGTCGTTTCGATCCGTCCTCTCTCTTTTTTTTCATGTTTATTTGTAATAGAATAAGTAATTATTCGACTAAAATAGTGCTTAGTTCAAAAATAGAGTTATGTCAATACGCAGCGCTGCACAAGCACGTCGCTGGTGGAGTGGGTGCGCGCCGCGGGCGCCGGGGCCAGCGCAGAGAGCGGCGCCGCGCACGCCGCCGAGCTGGCGCGCGCGCTGGCCCACAGCGCGGGGCTGGCGGCCAGGCTGGCGGCCGCGCTGCGGGCCGACCTGGCGGCGCGCAGGCCCTACGCCGCCTATCTGGCCAGCTGCAGGGCCGCGCTCGCGCATACCGACCATGCGCTTACCAAGTAAGTGCTGTACTAGTTATGTCAATACGCAGCGCTGCACAAGCACGTCGCTGGTGGAGTGGGTGCGCGCCGCGGGCGCCGGGGCCAGCGCAGAGAGCGGCGCCGCGCACGCCGCCGAGCTGGCGCGCGCGCTGGCCCACAGCGCGGGGCTGGCGGCCAGGCTGGCGGCCGCGCTGCGGGCCGACCTGGCGGCGCGCAGGCCCTACGCCGCCTATCTGGCCAGCTGCAGGGCCGCGCTCGCGCATACCGACCATGCGCTTACCAAGTAAGTGCTGTACTAGTTATGTCAATACGCAGCGCTGCACAAGCACGTCGCTGGTGGAGTGGGTGCGCGCCGCGGGCGCCGGGGCCAGCGCAGAGAGCGGCGCCGCGCACGCCGCCGAGCTGGCGCGCGCGCTGGCCCACAGCGCGGGGCTGGCGGCCAGGCTGGCGGCCGCGCTGCGGGCCGACCTGGCGGCGCGCAGGCCCTACGCCGCCTATCTGGCCAGCTGCAGGGCCGCGCTCGCGCATACCGACCATGCGCTTACCAAGTAAGTGCTGTACTAGTTATGTCAATACGCAGCGCTGCACAAGCACGTCGCTGGTGGAGTGGGTGCGCGCCGCGGGCGCCGGGGCCAGCGCAGAGAGCGGCGCCGCGCACGCCGCCGAGCTGGCGCGCGCGCTGGCCCACAGCGCGGGGCTGGCGGCCAGGCTGGCGGCCGCGCTGCGGGCCGACCTGGCGGCGCGCAGGCCCTACGCCGCCTATCTGGCCAGCTGCAGGGCCGCGCTCGCGCATACCGACCATGCGCTTACCAAGTAAGTGCTGTACTAGTTATGTCAATACGCAGCGCTGCACAAGCACGTCGCTGGTGGAGTGGGTGCGCGCCGCGGGCGCCGGGGCCAGCGCAGAGAGCGGCGCCGCGCACGCCGCCGAGCTGGCGCGCGCGCTGGCCCACAGCGCGGGGCTGGCGGCCAGGCTGGCGGCCGCGCTGCGGGCCGACCTGGCGGCGCGCAGGCCCTACGCCGCCTATCTGGCCAGCTGCAGGGCCGCGCTCGCGCATACCGACCATGCGCTTACCAAGTAAGTGCTGTACTAGTTATGTCAATACGCAGCGCTGCACAAGCACGTCGCTGGTGGAGTGGGTGCGCGCCGCGGGCGCCGGGGCCAGCGCAGAGAGCGGCGCCGCGCACGCCGCCGAGCTGGCGCGCGCGCTGGCCCACAGCGCGGGGCTGGCGGCCAGGCTGGCGGCCGCGCTGCGGGCCGACCTGGCGGCGCGCAGGCCCTACGCCGCCTATCTGGCCAGCTGCAGGGCCGCGCTCGCGCATACCGACCATGCGCTTACCAAGTAAGTGCTGTACTAGTTATGTCAATACGCAGCGCTGCACAAGCACGTCGCTGGTGGAGTGGGTGCGCGCCGCGGGCGCCGGGGCCAGCGCAGAGAGCGGCGCCGCGCACGCCGCCGAGCTGGCGCGCGCGCTGGCCCACAGCGCGGGGCTGGCGGCCAGGCTGGCGGCCGCGCTGCGGGCCGACCTGGCGGCGCGCAGGCCCTACGCCGCCTATCTGGCCAGCTGCAGGGCCGCGCTCGCGCATACCGACCATGCGCTTACCAAGTAAGTGCTGTACTAGTTATGTCAATACGCAGCGCTGCACAAGCACGTCGCTGGTGGAGTGGGTGCGCGCCGCGGGCGCCGGGGCCAGCGCAGAGAGCGGCGCCGCGCACGCCGCCGAGCTGGCGCGCGCGCTGGCCCACAGCGCGGGGCTGGCGGCCAGGCTGGCGGCCGCGCTGCGGGCCGACCTGGCGGCGCGCAGGCCCTACGCCGCCTATCTGGCCAGCTGCAGGGCCGCGCTCGCGCATACCGACCATGCGCTTACCAAGTAAGTGCTGTACTAGTTATGTCAATACGCAGCGCTGCACAAGCACGTCGCTGGTGGATAATAACTTCCCTTTAAGCTCTTATAAAATATGATTAATTTCCAAATCACCAAAAAAAAATGAGATTGACGGTAAACAAAACTTCTATTCACACAGCTGAAAGCTCGATGTTCTTAGTTAACTAAAGTACAATAAAAAAACAGTCAACATTTATATCTTTTGTACCATTACAAGGCACTTTTGAGTGTTAAAATTTACAGTTAATAAAAATATTAAAATAACTAGTAGTCCATTCGCAATGGTAGTCTAATTAATGGATAGATTCGAGACGAACGGGTAAGAAACTGTATTGTTACTCTTTTCAAACATTTTTTTTTCCAAATTTTCTATATCTGCCCCGATGAAGAGTACCTAGCGCAAATCATATCAATGATGTGTCATCAACTTATAATTCAATATTTGATTGATTTTAAAGTAATTGCAGCAAACATTTATGTGAACTAAAAAAGGGAACGGACCCAATATTGAGCCTTGAGGAACGCCCATGATCATTTCAAACTCTAGTGAATTTATGCCGTTTATCTGACGAAGTAAAATCTGTCTGTCTTCCAAATATGTCAGTAAATTATGAGCTATTCCTAATCCCAGAGTGCTCTAGTTTAAACATAAGCGTTTCCTAGTTAACGCAGTCGAACGCCTTCGAGAGATCACAAAAGATTCCAAGGGCGTCTTGAAAAGTTTTCCAGGCGTTAAAAATGTTCTTTATTAGGGTGTCGCGGTCAGTTCCATGCCCTTGTTGGTGAAACCGTACTTTTTATTAATTATACACTTTATTGTAAACCAATATCAAACAAAACATAAAGAAAACCTTAAAGTTTCATGTTCATGAATAACCTAATGAATGTTTATTGCACAGACAAATCAAGCTGGTCCGCTCGGAGTGCTACTGGTGCTGCCGCGCGGCGGCGGCGGCGCGCGTGCTGGCCCAGCTGGAGCACGGCACGGCGCTGCGCCGCCTGGCCCGCCACCACCACGCGCACAACAAGCACGCCATGCATAATGGTACCAAACAACAAAACACACTATGACCTCTCTGACTTTGTTTCCGATAAACTAATATGACAAAAAATATTGTCGTGTAAAAGAGTTACTTGTAATCTATTTGGAAAATAAATATATTATATCATTGCAAGGAAAATACCAAGCAAAGAGCGTGTTCCATCATCGACCACATCATCGCTTTCCATCTCGATATTATGGCCAAACGCAAACTTACCAATAATACAAAAGAGCGAGTCGAACTCACCCACCAAGGGATCTAAATTTCAAGTAGTAGCATTTTTGTTTTAGAAATATCCAGACAGACGAAACAGACAAACGTCCTTGTGGCTCTGAACCGTAAAACCATGGATTCCGTTTACAAAATTACCGTTAAAAATTATTAGCCTCGCCCCTTTCAAAATAATGCTGTTCACGCAAACATTTCATCAAGATCTTAACACAAAAAGTTCCCTAACTGAATCAATATTGTTACCCGACTGCCCCTAAAGGAGATATAATAATGTTTTTAACGTCTTTAAGCCTTCTTCATTCATGTTAAATTAAATCACTAAAGCTTTTAGATTCCCTAATTAAATTGTTTATCAACAGGAGCAGAACTGATGGATGAGAAAGCAACAAGACTGACTGCCAGCATTAAGGCCATTACAGCTGAAGTGAAGGCAGACCCCTCGTGGGAAGGTGAGTAGTATTTATGGCACAAATATTCGATATTATCCAGAAATCAGTCAATTGAATTCTATACAAGATGGAAATGCTTATCTTTACTAATATAATAAAGTTGAAGAGTTTGTTTGAACGCGCTAATCTCTGGAACTACTTGAAGCCACCTTCATGACGAAGGCTATACGGGAACGGGAAAAAACGATATATGCGCATAAGAAGTCGCAGGCAAAACCTAGTATTTAAATAATATAAATTTTAATGGTATGTGGTATTTATTTATTAAGTAAGGCACACCAACGACATATTTACAATTTTAACAAAAAACAGGAAATTATAAGTATTGAGTTCTGTGCAAATACATCACTTATAGGTATGCACAACATTCTCTATGAAAGATTAACATAATTAAAAAAGATTCATTAGCACATTTGAAACAAAATAATAATAATTACATTTAAACAACGCATTACAAAATGAAATAAATTACACTAATACAATTGTTAAAAAAAAATCTCGTTGTTAAATAAAAGACGTCAAATATTACCTATATTTGCCACATAGTGAATAAGTTAAATTAAATACAATAAAATAAAATAATTAGAACAATTTCAAAAGAACAGTTACTTATATTAAATTAAATTTGATGAATAAAGTTGTGTGTATGTTATAAAATAATAAATAAATAAATGTTATAAAACAGGTACCATTGAATGCACAAAACATTCCATGCTTATAAATGCGTGTTGCGGGGCTAACTATAATTATTTGTCAGCCTCTCTCAATTAAATCGACAGTTAAAGTCATTAATCGAGGGTTTTACCGTTTGAAGCGTAGATAATTAATATCAGGCTGTTACTTTATAAATCTTATATTCAAATAAAATTACCAAACATCGATTTTCAATGGCCGACTTGTTTAAACACTTTCCCGCTCTTTTTGGCTAATCTCTTGGCATGGCTGTAGAAAGTACATTTTGAGGTATGGCTACAGAAAAGTGTCACGTTGACTGGCAATGCATTGTTGGCTGCGTGCTGGCTGGCGTTATACGTTGTCAAAGCAACAGAGCCGTGTGGAGTGGAGGAAGTTTCCTTCTAAAGGAATAATCACTCATTTCACGCAAGATATATTTTAAATCACACTATATTTACTATCCAGGTGCCACGGCCACACTGCTGGAGAGTGCAGAGGTGACGGTGGAGCGTGCTGCGTTTGCACGGCTGTACCTACACGTACTGTTCCCCAACGGAGACGGAGATATCGCACGAGACCAGTGAGTCATATTCTTTGTATTATTTGAGATATTATGACATTGATTGCTGATTTCCACTAACAGTGTGGAAGTCAGCAATCAGTGAAATTCACTGAAATTCTTGCGAAATACAGTTTGTAGAAATCATAATCTAAATAGCAAATAATTCAGACAAAATTACAAAGATAAAACTCACCAAAGATAAGGATTGGGGGCTTGTAACGTCACTTTCCAGCAAAAACTACCAGTACTGGTAAGTGACGTCACACGTATTTTCAACGCACTGTATCTTCTTAATTGTTTGTTTAAGTGACAAAAAAAAATATCCCAATATTTTTTGGAAATCTTCCTGACGGACTTATTAGATATTTTAGTCAAAAACCCTATTGTTTTGTGTTTTGTAAATCCATCCAATCCAAGTGTACCATATTATCTCGTTTCCCCCAGAGTACTGAGCGAGCACATCCGGCGCGTGTCGTCCGTGACGTCAGCGCGCTCGGTAGGTATCGGCGCGCCGCACCGCTGGGCTGCGCCCTACCCGCGCGCACAGCGCCATCTCAGGCATCTGCCCGTCTACCGCACGCCCAGGGACAAGGTACGTGGTACCCGCTTCGACTTCATTAATAATAACAACGACTGTCAACTCTAACTCCGTCTTTAAACATTTTCAGTGCCCCAGACTCATGGCCTCTCACGGTCTCTCTCATCTCAAATTATGTTTTAAGTGCACACAACGTTGTTAATGTTGGTGTTGGGACTCAAATGTATGCTCAACGCTTAGAGTGCGCTGATAGTGACAAACCCGTCCGTACCTCATAAAACTTGATTTACCCCCGAGGCTAGAACCATCAATGCTAGGTACATACCTAGTAGTAGTGCCTATGCAGCCTGCACACATTCAGGTGTTTTCTCCAAAATGTGTAATTTTTATTATAATTCCAATACAGACGTTTTCTATCCAAATTAATATCATAAAAAATACATTCACTCGTTATAAAATCGACTGTCTGAAAATAAAAACACGAGTTTTCATTAACATTAAAAAGTACCAACTGACAGCCATTCAGCCAACTCGAGCACTACGCGGGCTCATTGGTCAAACCGAATAGGGCGCGCTCATTGGTCAAATCAAATAGCGCGCGCTTCCTCGGCTTCCTGTTGCACATTTCCGTCCATTTCACGAAATCACTCAGATTGCAGGAAAGCGAGAGGAAATAATGTTACACAACAAAAATCCTATTTCAAATTGAGACTCTACACAATAGCTAGTGATGTAAGAATGTTTATCTTCTCCACAGCTGTCGTGCATCATGCGCTGCGTGACGTCCATCATGGCGGTGCTGGGCCTCACGGAGGGCAGCACGCCCTCTGCCGACGACCTCACGCCCGTGCTCGTATACGTTATACTGAAGGTAACAAGATTAACCGGTTCCCAGTCCTATGAACCACATGTCTTCGCTAATTGTTTAACTATTGTGTGTGCTGGGTACAGTGAACCTGTTCAAATAATGTGTCGTAGTGCTGGGATACTACAATATTACAAGAAACTGTAAAATTTGATGATGGTTCAAACTCTGGAGCTAAGATCTTAGAATGTCGATTTCTGACTCGCTCTATTTCTCAGAAGGTGTTGTCCTAATACAAAGCGATCTTCGTACGAATACGGTATCATCGCGTTTATTTGTACGGTTAAATCTATTGCGTCGTCGCGCCGGCAGATGGCGCCTTTCCAGGCCAAATTATTTTTTTTTTATTTTAGAACGCCTAACAATTACTTGATCACATGAAAATGTTACTTATGACTGTTTCCGAGACAAAACACATGTTCCGTCCTTTTGGGCTCACTCACAGGTAGAGTAAATTCTGTGAATCTCTATCCTTTAGAAAAACCATGATAACTCGTTCGTGTCACATCTACAAAATACGATGCTGTGAAACTTAGCAGCTGTCCAGCAATATAACTCTAAACTTCTATTGCTACAGGTGAACCCACCATCACTACTATCAACGATCGAGCTGGTAAACGCACTCGGAGGCTCTGCCCTCCAGGGCGAAGCGCTGTACTGGTGGACGCAGTTCTGCGCGTCGGTGGCGTACATCAAGACCATGGACTACCCGCGGCCCGACAACAACGATACCTAGCCCCTACAGACGCGCCTGGTGAGATTAAACACACATACTGTGTAGTACTTCGCGACAACGAGCGCTCAGTTTAGTTCGCGGCTCCATAGCGAACTAGGTCATACGTTTAGTTCTTCAGCTCCCGTCTCCAACCAGAGAAAGGCAGATAGTTCGCTCGCTTTGCTTACGATACGATAGTGAGAAGCGCATGTGCAGTTGTAGTGATGCGACTAGCTCGGGAGGCGCCACGTTCTTACTCACGGTGTCGGTCATATCGAATGAATTAACGAACTATCAATCGACCGCTCAGCGACTTAGTTCTTACACGATTGTTCATGGTAGGCACCACATAAATTTGCTATAAAGTACAGACGCCAGCACATCAAGCTACCCGAAACTGTCAAATTTTCCCAATCAACCTTGAACCTAATGCTTAAGCAATAAAGTTAAAAATCTATTAAAGAAATTTGACAGATTGTTGTAGCTTGATGTGCTGGCGATTCGCGTCTGTACCTCTCCCTAATATCTATTCGTAGTTAAGTGAAATATAAATTATAAATAGTTTTACTGGAAAATGTGTGGATAACGATAATAGGGTATTTTACTGAAAAAATCTTAGTAGTCCGTCAGATAGATTTAAAAAAAAATTTGGTCTCGCATTTTTTTTCACTTAACCTTTTGAATGCCACTGTCACGTATAAGTGACAAGCAAGCGCGTGCCCTGTACGCCAAACGTCACAAATACGTGACAAAAAGTACGGTAAATATGTGGCTTGGCGTCGGGGGCACGCCGATGCGTTTATGTTCTGGCGTTCAAAAGGTTAATCAAAAAATTAAGTCGATACAGTGCGTTGAAAATACGCGTTGACGTCACTATGACGGTACGCCACTATAATACTAATAATACTTTTCAGATTTCAGCGCGTGTTCCGGATACAAAATTGGAAATCATTCGCCGCCCGCGGTGCCACACTGTATAAGCAACAATGACACATTATCAGACACTTTGCAGCTAACCCGAAATCATGCTATCTTGTATACATCAGACATTTAGATTTATGCGCTAATTTCATGTAGGGAAATAAATTTTTGAGCGTAGTAGAAACACAAATAAAAAGAAGCCAACACTATATAAAAGAGGTAATAAAACTTTATGCACAAGGACAACACACACTGTGCAAAGGTAACATTGGTTGTCTGTAAAGTCGGTTTACGGACGATAGTTTAACGTGACAACGTCATAACAAAACATTGATGAAATGATCGTAACGTTACAATGAGTCATCCTTTTTCGTGCGTGTGAGTCATCCTTCATCGATTTATTAGACGTTGTCACGTCAAAAACATACTTTGTCAGTTACGTGTAGTTTGAAAACTAAAATATTTCATGTAAATATTCCGTGATCGATCGAGGTTAAAATTCTTTAGTATAAGAATCGCTGATGAAAAATAAACATCTTCATATTTTCCTATAGATGTGATATTTGTAGTGAAAGCGTTGCTTTATACAAACAAAATTATAGTAAGTGCGTATCGTGTCACAAAGAAATAAAAATAATCAGAGTCATATATTTCAAAGCGTCACTCACATATTATATCCTCGAATCATTGCATTATAAACTTACACATACACTGTAAACACCAATATTATGGAATATAAATAATAATAAAAACTAGCATCAAGTTAATAGACTTACAATAATAATATAAAATGCTTCAATCAAATTAAGCTTTTAAAACAATCCGTAAAAAAGTCACATCGTGTTTAAGAAAAAATCGGCTTTATAGAGAGTTCTCTCTATGATTCATACCTGTGTGACAGACCTCTTTCTAAAACCCGATGTGTCTTATTTACACCTGGGCACTGCTTCCCTACTACAACGGGCCAATGTCATTAAGATTCCGTTGAGAGAGAGAGAGAGAGAGACGGAGCTATACAGAACGAATAACTATCCCTTTTTCATAGCGGAATCATGATGACCAGAGGTCGGAATTAGGTAAGTTATTTATGTACTTGCACCGAAATGTTGATATTAGTTAGTTATTTCTAATAGACAATCCCGTGTGGCCAACAATATTACAAATAAATAATAATCATTTTTCTTTTGTTCTCACAAGCTATGTTGTGCGAACTACAAATGTGGCAACATCGCGCGTGTGCGCATTGGAATTTTGCAACTTCGGACACCCGATGTCGGTGATGTAAATTTGGCAACGTCGTGCGTGTAGTGGTTTGAAATTGTGTAAAAGTAAATCACTTTTTTCAATTAATTAATCACGAGATTTTTCTGCTCTTTAAAATTAATCTCAGGTTTTGAGGCATATCCACTTTATTCTTTCGCTGTATGAAATCAGTGTAAGTATATAAATAACTCTACCTAATTCCGACCTCAGATGATGAATAACACGTTTCGTAGGACTGTATTGATAAACGCGGTATAAACTTTGGCAAATAATAATGGAAAGCATGTAAATGATTGTCATAAGTTAATACCGAGCTTATAGTAAAGAAATTAGGATTATCAATGTAGAGTAGAGATAAGGATTCAAGTTAACTAATAATGTAGTAGGTGATATTCGTAAGATGTGAAGTGTGCACTTGCGATCATGTGTTCTTGGCCCGCCGGGCCATATTACCCGGTTTTGGCCATAGCTCTTATTTGGTTGGTGACCCAAATTATGTTTGATTTTCAATCATTTGTAGTCTTCGAGATAAAAAGCCTGGTAAACATTTTCAAACATGTATAAAACTTTGCTATTCATACGTAGTTTATATCCTTAAAAACAGCATATATTAATAATAGATAATAAATTCATCAAAGGCTTTTTATCTAAATCACATTATCCTTATAAACTTTGAAATGTAAAAACATAATCATATACAATGTATAAATACGGAATGGAATCTTTAGGACTATCGTTGGATTGGCCTAAACCATTCGTTGAATTGTTATTTTAATTAATATAAGCCTATATGTGTCTCCATGTTACGGGCGACTGTATTTGAAATTCAGACATTTATAGGTATCTTGTAACGTTGATTTTGAGCTCATGGTGAATTGTTACTGCCGATATTGTTCATAAGTCGAATAAGTGTATTGTTCAAAATACTGAAATAAACTGTTTCAGCATTCTTGTTGGCCAGATTAGAAAATGGAGACGAGTTTTGAAACGTACTCGAACATGTTTATCTAAACGCTTTAAAGAATTTGTATTGAAACTAATATTAAGCGTCTGCTGATTATGACGAAAACAATTTTTTTTTTTTATACTTATTCACACAAGTACACGTTAAAGCGATCGAGTACTTTCAAAAACTCGCTCTAATGTCTCAGATCAGTCCATTTGGAAGCCATAATGAAACATTCTAAATTACTCCAGAAATGTATCTCACAATATCGCCGCTTGCAGTATCGCATCGCTCATATAGTTATATTTTATTTCCATGTACCTGTTTACAACGGCAGGATCGCTGCCGATCCTCTTGCGCACTGTTACCTAATACGACATCTCGATTGGTCTGTGATTTTAGAGTTGGATATAATACTCGAAAATGTGTATTTTTGAAAATGATATAGGTATGTAAAGGTGTGATAAGTAATATAAAAATTGATATCGAAAATAAGAGGCCGATTTTAATAAAATAATTTATTGGAAAGTGTACATTTTGTAGTTTAGTTTGTGTAACTTAGGTAGGTTCAAATAGTAATACGTAAGCGGTTAAACTCGCTTGTAATGTTAACTATAAACCATTATTAATCGTTGAGAAAACCCCGTAATCAAATATCATCAATTCTCATGTCTAGAATAGTTGTAAGTTAAGTTTTATTCGTTGTCTAAGCACCGGTTTACTTCGCACCCCGATTTAAAAGACACTATTTTTGAACTAACTTAGCATGTAACGAAATCTAATAAAAAACAGTAGGACGTAATCTTGTAGTTGTTCCATGTATCAGGGATCCATGCTTCATTGTAACGTCGGTTCTAAACATTCAGGTGGCGAATATAAAAACTGTTGATGCGTTATTTTTGGAAATAACCAAAGCATTTAAAAAACCACTCTTCAACGAAACTATGATTATTTTTGTACCAGATAATTCGGAATTTGTCATCTGAATGTTTCGACTGGCGGAATTAGAGAATCTTCAAATAGATCTTGCAAGTTATGAAGAGACGTGAATTGTTATGTTACACACACGTTACACTAAGCTAGCACATCTTGCTAAATTCTGTAGATCCATCTTAAGGTCTACACCTGGCGTATTTGCGCAAATATTCGCCTCACTTATAAATTAAAACGAAAGTTCGTTTTTAACAAATAAGTAGGAAAAATATATATGAAACACACGTAAAATATACAGAAAATAACCCTACAATCCTATGATTGTAGGGTATATATTCTATTATGCAAGTAACATGAACATTTTGCCAAATACGCCAAGTAAAGTGCCACATTTAAGCCTAAACTAATTCTGGAAAAATTGGTATTTGCGTGTCGTCGTAACTTGCACACTTATAAATTACTGGCGTATAGCTTTCTAATATCTTGCCTCAGGTAGTCAGCAGACGTGTAGGGTGGCGCTGCTACCGCTGCGTCTCATATAAACATGTACCTATTGTAATCAGAGCAATGAAATTATATTTAGCAATAATATTCACTGACTATTATTTTTCTTCACATACCTGCCTGCACACAGCCACGGCCCTAAGCGCAATCCTTCCACATAAGAAGTCAACGCTGCATGCTGCTTCCAGTACCTACATATTATTTTTCGCCGACTGGACACACTTACAAATTCGTGTAATCAATCAATTTTTTTTAAAGGGTAACCCGGGCGGTCTTGCCGATTCCTCTCAATAGTAAACGATTAAATATATAGGTAAAGCGCCTGACCCTGGCATGAGGCTAGCCATTTTTCTCAGCATCATGTTATCGCGTACCTAAACACAAAAATGGGGGCGTATCATTTATTAATGAATGTCACGGATAACTAAAATCTAACAATAGAAAAACAGCACACGGCTCGCGATGCGCGTCATCTTGCATTTCAAACAAAATGCTTCTGCATAAACACGTCTGAATTGACTGCACGGCTAATAAGCATATTAGATAATTGCGGCTATCACAAGGCTCCGAGGTCTCTGGACAGACGAAGTTACTCGTGTGATTTGAACTTTGGTCACTTGATTGGAACACACAACGCTGCAGTGTGCGGTGACGGACAAAAACTCCCTCGCCGCTGAAGGATACCGAGACCTAACAAACGACCATTAAACGTTTTTCCTACGATTATGTACGGGGCACCGCATACCGCAGAGTTGTGCGTTCCAAACAAGAAAGAATTTACTATCACACTACAGCGATTTCGGACGATTAAGGTGCGTTTCCACTGAGGCGGACACTTGCGGATCGTAAAGGAGATTGGTAAGGAGCTGACCAATCACATTGATAGAAATTCATTATCACAGATCTCGTCCGTCTCGTTTGCGATTATTCGATTTCGCAGGAGACCAAAAAGGCACCCAAATCAAAGTCAAGTTCGGCATCAAGTCACACGGATGTCCGTGACTACCAACGCTAATCACTTCCATATTTGGTAAATAATTGGTACTCAAGTAATAGTGACCGAAAATTCAGTCCTAAAAAGTGTTGTATTTAAGAGAAATTAGCTTTCATTACTATCCATACTAATTCTCCGCGTATAACCCGACCAAATGGAGTTGTCAATGGTATTGAACTCTTTAGTAGATGATTGTACACTCGTGCAGATACATTTATGAATGTCGGAGTAGTAATAACAGCAGTTCAATATCTATATTTTTTTTGTACATGTATAAAATAAATATTTTTTTATAAATTTGGGAATAAATCACGGGGTTTGTACTAGGAAAATCTTGAAATGAAAATTTAACACCGTGACTACCGCCACCCCGCCAATGGCATGGTATGTCTCGTAAACTACTGGATTAGGTACTAATTTTATCTTGCAGGGTACTAATTTTCTATGTAGGTTTGAGGAAAGCGACAAGCTCCTCAAACTTGGAAAATGGAGCGTGACCACTTTTAAAGTCGATTTTCTCGAAAACTACTTAATTACCAATTCTATTGTTCGAGTACTAATTTGTACCAATTGAGTACTAATTATTTACCAAATATGGAAGCGATTGGCGTTGTCGGTCCGGCGGTAGGCACGGACACTTGCGAGTAAAGGGGGCGGCAGTCGCCCATGTAAGCAATGCTACAACCGGATCGCTTTCGGCACGCCGAAGTCATCCGATGACCTAGTGTACACAGGGAGACGATGATACGACATTTAATCAAAACACTGGCAATGGCTAGTTCATACCACTTGATGTCACTAACTGCAACACTGCTTGGAAAGTTTATTTTCAATTTCGGTCACAGGATTTAAAATTTCAAAATATTCCTATGAACCAGTATTGCCAATGTTTTCATTTATTGTCGGATCGATGTCTCCACATTGTATAAGATCCAAGATTCAATGCACTACCAGTCGTCTCACTCGACTGAGCGTAAAAACTACGAGCAAATACGCACGTAGGCACGTAAAAGCCATTCCCCCCGCCCCTTTATCCGTGAATGGCTTTGGCTATATACAAGTTTGGAGACTATGCGCACCGGAAGTAAAGCCGCGCGCATGCATTGCGCATATTGATTTGGCGTAAGGCAGAAGCCACTGCTGCGTTAGGTTATTTATTATGATGGAGTTTCGATCGTTGCAGAAAAGCAGCTTTTCAGTGGATGACTTGGCATCGTTCTATCATTCGTGAGTCACAACTCACACCATGTGTGGTTTATTATATCATGGTTATTGATAGGATTGTATCAGTTTATAATGGGCTTATATTCGAAACTTGATGTGTATTTACACGTCACTGTCTAACCTTTCGGGGTTACAGGCGTGATGTTGTGTTGCTGTGGTATGGATAGGAGCTTTTCAGTAATAAAAATACATATTGGCGCACATAATTTATTATGTACTTGGATTTACATTTTTTAATGTACACTTATAAACAACACGAGCTTTGCAGCAGCAGGTCACTGAAACAAATAACATTTTGTTAGCAACTGTTTTTTCTTTCTTACTTTGTTTATAATGAAGAGTGTTATCAGTCGCTGTGTTGCGTCATGGCATTCAGCAGTAGCAAATAAAATTTTAATTACATCATTTTGAACCACTTGTTGGGCGAAAATATTAGGTTCGAATTTTCAAACAAGTTCTGCCAATAACGTCATGATATTTTGTTTTCTAGGAATCAAGAGAACCAAAAAATGTCATAATTACCTTATCACAGTGTAAGTCACGCTTACGAACGTGGCCTTTCCTTCTTTTCTTTGTACAAAGCAAGGAGGGAGACATTGGCCACCTTCACGACCTGTTTGACAAAAAAAAACATAAGAACATGTTGAGGAAAGCAAACTCAGTTGGCAGCACAACCCACATGGCTTAGATTGATCTCAAGTTTATAGATTTGCCATGAATCTAAATAACATTTCTTAGATGCTTCATAAGGCTAATAAAACAGCATAATCTTATATTCTCATTTTTCAATTTCCAAATTGATCCAGTTCTTTTGCTGTTACATGAAGAATCAAGTATGATCTGAACCAAGTTCTAGATTTAGATTTATTCAGTTTACACATGAATCTGAAATTTTAGGCTAGAAGACAGCAAAAAATATATCTAAACTCACCTTAAACCTGACTCCGGGAATGTCACCGACGGCGTGACCCTTACGACCGAATCCTGCTACTAGAACTTCGTCGTTCTCTTCAATGTGGTTCAGACAACCGTCCCGGGGCACGAATGCCGTAACTTTCTTTCCGTTTTTGATCAGCTGCACTCGCACACACTTGCGGATGGCAGAGTTAGGCTGCTTGGCTTCAACGCCACTGTGGGCAAGAGACAAGTGGTCAATCAAGTGCTATGAAGATAATTGGACTGTCAAAATGTCCAAATTACAGTTATCCTGCCAAAAAACATTAAAGTAGTCTATAAAAGCATGGGTCATTGATTGACTGCTGCTATAAGGCATCAGTGGAGATAAAAATCATAGGTGCTCTACTCAATATGTCATGGAGATACACATATAATAAAATTCACTACCTATGTAATACAGTAAAATGTTGAAACTGTTAATTCACAGTTGATCATGGTTTAACTGTAACAGGAAACAAGTGTCATAAAACTGAACACTTACCTAGTATGCATGGGGACAATTTCATTTAAAAATTAAACTTCAGGGAAGTAGATAATTCCTAAACTTGTCATACAAAGATCTAGAATGTACTGTAAACATACATTTTAAATGCCACAATTAAAAAAATCAATAAAGGCGGCACACACACGTGAAGTAACGGCGCAAGAGCGTAAACACCATGCCTATACATGTGTATAACCTCATTCATAGTTCAATGACCCATGTGGTATTTACACATCTCATGTTTCATGCATTTTGTTTTTATAACAGCATTTTAGCAGTATAACAGTAGAGAAAAGAGTAATGAGCTAGAAAGTTTCTCGAATTTGCATTTAAAATCATGCGAAAACATGACAACTAGGTTAGACTACAAGCATTACTGGGTAGAGCATAGTATTTGGATTTCTTCAGTTCCAGGTCTTCATCTTGCATCTGTCTTCTTCAGGGGCGTCGCGACGCCGCCACTCGCAGTATTATCCTGTGATTGTAGAAGTAACACATTCACGGGAATAATACTGCGCGCGGAAGCGTCGCCGTCCAACTGCCGCGTCCATCTTCTTGACTTCATTAAACAAACATGCAAGTGCGCCAAGTTCGGCAAACTCTTCAGCATTCCGAGACACAAACAACCATTGACTCACCACGAACAGGCTTATACAGTATCAGAGACGTACTTACACTTTCTCCAGGACGATGCCCTTAGCGTGAGATGCACCACCGAAGGGATTGGCCTTCCACCTCGTTCCCATGTGGGCTTTTTTGTAGTCTTTGTCAGCCCATCGCTGCTCTCTGCGGTGGTTCACGTGCTTTCGCGCCGTGCGAATACCACGGGGCTTACCTGAAATATTGACGGAGCCGGTTATCACTTGTGTTTACGACGCACGACACAGAAATCGATACACCATGGTTTTAACTAGATAACGTGAAAGGGAAAACTTTTGTTGCACCTCATAATTAACGCGATATCAGAGAGATGGAAATGGATTAGTTTTACACCACGAGAAAAACATGTCTGCGCCATGGCCGACACCTATGCGTGCACGTATAAGTTACAACTTTTTAGGGAAATTATATTTGGAAAATTCACTCCTTCATTGCATGCGTATTTATTACACTTTTACACACAATTTTGAAATAAAAATAATAAATAAACTATTACAAAACTGCACAAAACTATTCCTTACCCATTTGGATAGCACGACACCAATCGGCTACGGATGGGAAAAGAAATTATTAAGCCAGCCAGCCAACCACCGGCTTCAACTCATCACTGTTGCCAACATAAGAACACTAAAATAGAGTTGCCATTTCTATTGCTGAACCGATCAATATCACCATTTATTGGTATTTTTTTATAGAAAAATATTATCTTAGACATAATACAGATAACGTACGTATTTAAGTAATACAAAATATAAATTTTAACTTGTGATTGATTATGTTAATTTTTGCCAACTTTGCATGCCTTCTGTCTGTGTAGAAACAGCGTAATTTCTTTTTAGTTTATAAAACAGTCAAATGTCCTAGGGAATCATTCGTTCAATTTACTGTCATTTTGAGTCATCGATGACACTGACAATCAAAGTGGCATTCAGGCATTGTTTATGGAGAAAAGGAAGAAGCGGATGGTTTCATGATTTTTCTAGAATTTTAACTGTAAAATTCTATTTGCCGTGACAAAAACAACACTATGACATTAAATTTGGGAAGAAAGGACGGTGGTCCTGGTTACGTTGGTATACAGTTCTGCCAAGAGTGTAACAACATGTTGTATCCACGCGAAGATAAAAACAACAAAGTCCTGCTGTATGCCTGCAGGAATTGTGACTACAAGCAACTGGCGGACTCAAACTGCGTGTACGTAAACAAAATTATGCACGAAGTCGACGAATTAACTCATATTAATCCTGATGTAGTGAGTGATCCTACTCTGCCTCGGACGAAGGATCACATGTGTCCTAATTGCAACCACAGAGAGGCAGTGTTCTTCCAGGGACAGACAAGACGTGCTGAAGAAGAGATGAGACTGTACTATGTGTGCACTAGCTGTAAACACAGATGGACTGAGTGAAATTTATATATTGTAAGGTTAAAATTAAGTGTAATAAATTGGTTCTTATCAAGTTTTAGTTTTACAAAAGATTCCTGATAATCCAACTAAATTCCTAGTTTTATAGTTACCTTTCCCAACACATCATAACATCCTTTAAACACCCTAACTGTCTAGCCCTTAAATGCATGATTTTTAATATTTAAACAAATTATTTTTTTTTGTATGTAAGACCCTGTACTCTGTGGAAATGTGAAAAGTCCTTGAATTGGTTGATGGAAATTTCCATCACATTGCATTTAAGGGCTAGGATGTCTCATATTTGTGACAATAGCATTGAAATGCATCCTATGATGCATGCTGCCCCTTTTGTTCAACCAGATTGAATAGTATTCTAAATAAATAAAAAACAACTTTATTTTGTACACTTTATTAACAAAAAATATTGCCAAGCATATCTGTTCTAAATAACAGTTAACAATTCACAGCCATTTATTAATAATAAACATGGGGTTTTCTACCTGATTTAACTTAACATACCATTTTACTTTATAGGCCTGTTGAAACTGGTAATATATTATTCTGCCATCACTAGAAGATACAATATAGCATTAATATAATCAGCCTATAATGTTCCCACTGCTGGGCCTGGGACACAGGCCTCCTCTCTGTGAGAGGAAATTCGTCGACAACCTATAAGTTTACCACCATAAAATATACATTGGTTTTCAACCTCTATATACAGAAGCCAGCACATCAAACTACAACAATCTGTCAAATTTCTTTAATAGATTTTCAACTTCTACGCCAAAGATTTAGATTCAAGGTTGATTGGGAAAATTTGACAGTTTCAGATAGCTTGATGTGCTGGTGTTTATAATTAATTGTCAATTGACATCTAAAAGTGTATTTTTTTAAATAAAATTTTCTAAAAAAAAAAAATCAAAGGATTGTCTCTGAGTAGAATACAAGTTTAACATTTAAGCGTCCTGGTGATGGCAAAATAAATGAAGTAGGTACCTATAGAGTTAAAAGGAGAAGTGATGGAAGTAAGCCATTTGCACTAATTTGGCACATATTGAAGTACTTGAGTGAGTGCTTGTATTTCAGTGATTCTTTGCAACCTGACAATACCACCAAAGTTTGCAATTGTCAAATTTAATCGATTTTTCAATTTGTTTGTCACGTTGCAATTAACCAATCATAATAAAAGCACCCTAAACTAGAAATAAAAATATTTCTGTAAGAATCTAATATCTATTTAGCTTAAAAATCTACTAAATATCTAAAAACAGCCTCCCTGTTACAAATATCAGGGTTATTAGAAGCCTAGGAATAGATTTAGTTTATCAACAAACAATAAAGAGTAGGACTAGTGTAAAGATCTGTGCCCTAAAAGCATGTGCAGTAAAGTTCAAAGTCTAAAATCAAGCTTACGCTAGGTATAGGTAGAATTTTGAAACTGGTAAGTTATTTAGTAAATGCAACGAGTTTTAACAGTTTAATTTTATAAATGTAAGGTAGCATTTTAGTTACGACGCTATTTAATATTGAATTACTTTTAAATTAGTTATTGTATATTTGCATTTTAGGTACCTTCTTTAAAAATTTGACGCCTGGCCGTAGTCATGATGAGCTTAACTCTTTGATTTTACTTAATCTAAGTATTTAATTTCGTGAACAACCACATAACTTCACTGTCTACACAGTTGTAGCCTGTCAAGTCATGTGGTTGTTTTTTAAAACAACAGTATTATTAACGGAAACAATGCTACCCTCGCTCGATCAATCTTGAATTAATCCATTTCAATGGCCTTCTAGGCAATACTAATTCTAAATACAAAATATTTTCTCTCATGTATACTTAAAATTACATCCAACTATGTTTCATTTTCACGAGACCCTGCCAATTCAGAAAATACAGAAATGCTTGTAGAAAATTATCCGCCGGACTAGTGTACCAGTGGTGGCCGGAAGTCCAGAACCATAGATTATACACTTGGCCGGAACCGAAACAGCCGTGTTTTTAATCCATTGCAATTTTGATGGGGACTCGGATCATTGTCTTTTCAGTTTTCTAATAGGATCACCGAATTACATAAATATACTGGTTTCAAAGTAGCATATTTCGTAGAACAGTTAAGTTGGCGTTGAATTGGAATGTATGGAATAATACATTAATTATTATGTTTGATCAAGTATATACTATGCTACCTTGATGCCAGCTTTTGCCTGCTCAATTTACAAATCATACTTATGTATAAAAGTTTTGGAAATAAAATATCAATCACACAATTAATTATTACTTTTCTAAATTCACTCGTACAAAGCATTTCACATTTAACAGGAAAAACTTAACAAGTGTACATTATAATTTTATCATCAACCTTGAGGAAGACGGGTTTTTTTCAAATGAAAAAGGAAGAACAATACTATTAATTAATCTTCTAATTGTGAAAGTGGCGCCACCACAAAAAAACATTTCCATCAAGTCATTTTCCAGGAGATGTAGGTAGGTGTGTACTATTTTATTCCGCGGTCTCACAGTCACGTCAAAGCTGAATTAATGGGTGGCGCCACCATCGCTGTTTACAGCTTACCGCATAAAGCCTGTCGCCCACGATGGAGCAATAGACGCAAAATCAAAAGCAATGGATGAAAGAGAATCTACTTTGCAAAATTGAAGCCAACATCAGAGAGCCAATAATTCTCGTATTTTTAAAGGTTCCTGTACACGTTGGCCGAGTACGCTCAATAAATTTTAATCACGCTGTTTAAACGTTGTCGTGTTTCATTTCATTTTGCATTGCGTTCACATAATAATATATTAGTAGCAAGCTAATTGCGTTGACCGTGAATATGGACGTGGGGGGAATCGCGGCCGCTGCAATTTACTTGTATAGCTCTTTATATTTTTATATGCATGTGTATGTGATAATAAATTATTCATGTCCATAACCCCATTTCCAAAATAAATATTTATTTCAAATTTCGTATATCAATTGGTATATGCACGATAAACCGACACTCGACGGATCGCCGATGAGCGTTGGTCGCAAACGGCAAATATGCAAAAGGGCCCTCTAAACGCCTGTTTGCCGAGCACACTCGGCCAACGTGTACTAGCAATCGCGTCGCAGTCGCAAACTGTCAAAAAGCTCTAATTTTCGCACATTTTTCTGTAGGTGGTATAATTTTAGAAGTTCATGGCACACAGTGGGCCCATACTGAAAATTAGTGGACATAGGGAACAAAGTTACAATATCGATGCGATTTTTTTTTATATTACGTGTTATGATATTCCTGACAACTTTCACTCTTGTGAAATTTCTTCTAAATTTGATAGTTTGTCTGAAAAAAACAATTAGATTTTTTTGTATGTCACTGGGAGGCTCGGTAGTCTGTAACAAATGAATTGCTTCAGGCAACAACTCATTATGAACCTATTGGAACTTTGTTGCCTATGTCCACTAATTTTCAATATGGGCCCACTGTGCGGCAGTTTTTATCCGTATAAACAGTGCGATATTGACGCGTAAAATATCGTCTATATTTAGAACACCGTATTAATGACGTTCATTACTTACAAGAAGCAATTTTATTCTCTCTCGTGGACGGCGTGCTTTTGGTTTTTAATTTTTCAATAGGTAGCTGTAATTCTAAACTATTAACTAATCAGTTTGTTAACGAGAAACTAGACTTAATCTAATGGTATTGATTACTTAAATAGTTGAATTCTGCGGTGTAATATGAATAAATAAATCCGTAGGTAAGTATATTATTAATTAATTGCGCTAGGTATACGTATTTCGTATTACTACATTGACTTTTTAAGCACCAAAAAAATCTTTTAAGGCTATATGATACTTTGCGTTTTTATGCAGATTTTATTCATCTACCATTCTAATAATTTAGGGCCTCCATCTAAGAATGTCGACTAATTTAATATTGCACTAAATTTACAGGCAATAGTTTTAACAATTTATGGTATATGCATTGAAGTATTGACTTTTCGTAATGGAGTCTTTATGTGAAAGTACAGACGCCAGCACATCAACCTACACGAAACCGTCAAATTTTCCCAATCTACCTTGAACCTAACGCTTTGGCGATATGATTAAAAATCTGTTAAAGAATTTTGACAGATTGTTTGTTCATGCTTCATGCTTCATGTGCTGGCGTCTGTGCTTATTTTAAACACGGTCAAAATAAATTAACACGCGAAACTTCACTGTTGTAGGTACATGACGGGTTTCAATATATTGATGATGAAACAACTGTCGAAGTAGGTATGAAGTTTTGCAAGATAATTTGAGTTAAAACCTTCTCAGCAGAACGATGGGCAGGTAGGCATTTCTATAACCTAACGCAAATCTATCAACAACTTATTGGGTAGGTATGTTTGTATATTTTTTGCGCATATACCTACTTATCTATTTTAAAATACTCCCTAAACTTGTATGTGCGTATTAACTGTATTGCTCCTATGTTCTAATAAACTTTATCAAATTCAAGCTCGGGCAAAACAACCATTTCTCTATTCTATATGTAAGCTTTGAAGATAAATAGGTCAAAATATTTTAGTTAAAGTACAGTTTAAAACCAACTTTTTTGACTTACGGGCAACGATAGGGGGTCGCCTGTCAGAAGTGCCAAAAATTTGTTCCAGTTTTGTTCGCCGGGTCAAACTAGTTGGCGGCGCCGTAATGAATGGTAAGAAGACAACTTTGAAATACTTAATTTTTAGATCATCACGTTTATGGTTATCATGTCTCCTGCAATACGGCAGGATGTATTTTTACACAATTTCATTACTAAAGGTTTTTTCATTATGTGTGCTCGAACTTTGACAGTGTATAGCGGCCATCTTGATTAAGCTACAGCTGTCAAATTCGGCGGGAATACTTCGACCGCGAACTTTTTCAATTGGTTGTTTGGCATTACTGGCCAAAGAGTATGTAAGTTTATCACTGGCATCCACAACTACACGAAATATGAAGTGTTCTTCGTCTTGTGATTAATACATTTCATGTGATGATCATGACCATGAATATAATTGACCGTTGTTAAGTTAGGCCATTATGTAAAGCTAAAACGAACGGAACCATACAATTCGGCCTTACGAGTAGGTATGGCGTTATACTAACTAACGTTACGTGACCAACATGATATGAAAATTAAACAGAAATAGCCGATGGACTTTTTTTAGCAAATGAACTATCATGCTGAAGACCGATGATTTTTATGATGATTTTCGACAGTATATTTTAACATGGAACATCATTTTCTGAGCTAAGCGGACGGCGGCATGATTCGAAGACGGATTGATTGGTGTTCCCTTATTGCAGTGTCGATGGTTAACGAAACTTCTACTTAATTGTTTAATTGCATCTAATGGACGCACTTGGATATTGCAGTGGAATCTACAATACAGTGCTAGTCGGACAATGTGGTACCAAGACTGATACTTACTCGTATAGTTAATTGACATCTCAAAAAAAAACTTTTTGTTTAACTTCTCGAAGATTCCACTGTAAATATACCTAGTTGTCGAGATTTATAAGTTTTGATACGAGGTTAGTAACCTCTCAGGTTACCTACTTCTGCAGTTCATTGGCAAATACCTTAACCCGCGGGGTAATTGCATAACACACAATGAGTGACAATTCCTTTCATTTTGTACCTTAAAATTATGTAGGTATTGTGTTATCAACGTGAGAGATCCGAAATTTTCTTCAAAATTCTTCGGATCGGTTATGACTCAATTAAGGTGCCGATCATATCATAATAATTGCACAAACAGGTGTTGAAAGCCTAACTCATTTTGTCTGGATTCCCCCAAAAACTTACAAACCTCGACTCCAAATATCTATAATACGCAACTAAATAGCATCAATGTAAAAACGTGGCATCAATCTTCAGCCTCCTGCCACGTATGGAGAGCCGTCGTCAGTGTTGCGGGGGCGTCGGTATGTCCGGGAAGTTCTCGGGCAGCGGGGGCAGCACATTGGCCTCGAATTGCCCGGACATGTTGCCCGGGGGAGAGTAGTTGGCCACCACGATGATCTTGCCGTCTCTGGAGCGAGCCTTACCGACGCCGAAGAATGTTGTTGCTACCCACACCATTTGGGTGAAGTGACCTGAAGAAAGATTTGAAATTAAGACATTTTTGAAATCAGAATGCCGTTGGGATTTGTAGTAGGCATTTAAGAGCGGTGAAGGATACCTAGGTGTAAAAAATTAGTCGACTACTTTTTCGAAAAATATTTTTACTTAGTAAGGCGATTGAAAGTTTTCTATAAAAAGTGAAAAATCACTCTTGCTTTCTGTCATATGTATTTATTTAGAAAATGTCATATTTAACTTTTTACGTCGAGGTAACCTGTGTACCTACGCGTATTAAGTTGCATTTAAATCGGTTCACTCATTTCCAAAAGAAAAGGAAGCTTGCGAGTTCATATGAAAAATTACTGTGACATGTAAACGCCAGCCGGATGAGGTGAAATTTCATATTTGGAATGACGTAAAATCAAATTATTCTATTTAGTTTTCTCACTCTGTTCGTATTTTTAGTGATGATCAACTGCTTACCCGCGTTAACGTTGGCGTGAAGAACATCAGGCTCTTTAAAATAACTATACTGGCGTACTGCTGCATACCAATAGGAAGACACTTCTTGACCTGCAATCAGAAAACAAAATCTTATTAGTATCTAGTCGTATTTAATGGTTTTACTCAAACTGCTTTGGTACCGATGAATTAGCCGCCCATGTCATAATCGACTGTGAGGACGTCGTTTCTCACCGTGCACAAATCCTCGGAACAGTGAGATCGCTCCGCAAAACCTGTGACGTCCCCAAGAAGCATCAGTGCTTTTGGCCGTAAAGTTCGACTTTTAATTAATTGTATTCACTCGACTAACTCGACAGTTCAAAGTATATCGTGTTTTTAAGACAAGTTATTTAATTTAAAATAAAAAGTTTACATACAAGTACATTATTTAAGTTCATACTTTCATTCTTACACCAACTCACTATCTTTTTTTTGTCAAAATCTGAACCCTTCAACTGTCAAGTTACTGAATACAATTAAAATTCGAACTATAGCTAGGCCGGCTATGTTTTTTTTTTTAATCTATCCCATCGTACCCTTTTACATTAATTTGCTTACTTAAACAGTATTACTTAGTTTATAATGTCACTTAATAGTTAATGAATTTAGAGTTATTTGTGGAGGACCATAATTAAATGGCTCAACTTTTTAATAATCTCCGAAGACGGTACAGATAAGATGGATTGGATTATGCCTACATCAAATTTATTTATTTTAAAATCCTTCATGAATAACTCACGTTCTACTCCGTTTCGAGCACACTCCATCAGCGCTGGCTATGTTAGCGACGCGATGTTAGACTCTTATTCGGTTGTCCCGTTGTGCGTGCCCCTTCCCACGCCACAACCGAATTGGAGTCAAAGTGCGGATATAATTGAGTCCCTTCTGACTTCTCTACTCCACTACTTATCCAGGTTTATCAGACTGAATAATTCGGGTGTAAAGAAGCCAGGAACGGCGTCGAGTAGGTGACAGACGTTACCTGTGACGTCAGGCTGTATAGCGCTGACAGGCCGCTGGTACAGGTTCTGGCCGACGTCGCGGTCGTTCCTGTAGTGGAACTTGTTGGTGTGGGCCAGGTGGTTCGCCCACGCCTGCGCGTAGTCACATAGCTGGGAAATAGAAAAACTATAAACATCGTATTCAACATTCTAAAGTGGTGATTGATCCGTAGAGACCGAATGTGTAAATCAATATAATATATTTTAATCATATTGATTACGTTTTTATAGTTATCACGGCAGTATTACATGCCATTTAAAGCTATAATATCTTATACCAGTTTCGTGAGTGCTAGCAAATAAGTGGCGCCCAACGTGCCGTTAGCTAAATGTTTAGTATACTAGTAAATAGACTTTAGGGACGCGTGAATAGTAATGGCTTATCTCATGTACCCTGTACCAGTTATAAAAATGACGTAGCACTCCTACTTGACATGAAAACGCTTCATTTGGCACGTTTCTTATTGGATTTTTAAATATGCAAGAGTGTTCATAGTATTGGCTTATATTAGATGGCTAAGCACGGGGTACTTAGCTATAAACATTGTGCTGGTAAAATTCACTCGACAAACGAAATTTACACGTTTTACTTGGCGCCCAACATGGGACAAGATAAAAGTTTATAATTTTAATAAAGCATACGTAAAACCGTATGTATGGTCTATCTCGGTTACCCAGTACTAACTATACACAATGTGCTCGTAAAATTCACTTGACAAATAAAAATTTGCATTTTTATTTGGCGCCCGGCTGCCCAACCAACAAAGAGTGCGTAAAATTCAATATTTTAGCATGCAACTGCAAAGCTTAAAAATATTACCTCTGGTGCCATATAAAGCTGCGGAGATCCGTGCCGCTGGCGATACACGTTGTGCCAACACAAGCACTCCGTGATGAAGTCACTATCTTGCCAGGCCGTTCGGACCTCGCTCCATTGCACCACCATGCTTACTGGCCTGGATTGTAGCACCTGCAAGGTGTATAAGATAATCTACTTAGTTATAAACTTGTTATAGCATATTTTGAACCAATTTCTACCTCAGCACTCAGATCATTGTTATAAGAATCATAGACCCATTATCAGCATTTCGTACTTCTCATCATAGTAAAAAAAAACTATAATACTTAGTCCAAGAGCTTTTAAAGATTTTGCCTTCTCATATTATCTAGATTCATGCCCCTTTAAAGCCCAATATTAGGTATATCACTGGTCGTAAAAAGTAGTTTTGGTCGGACACTTCGGGGAATCATCCATGATTCCCCGATTTCCCCATGATCAAGAGAACCTGAAAGATATAATAGAAGAGGTTTTAAGGATTTTACAAAACTGTATCGCATACCTCTCCCGTACAAATGCATTTAGATAGGTGGATGAGAATGCTCATTGAGGCAAAAAAAATGCGCATTGGTGTTCAAATACGAAATGTTAAATTATCTATTTTTAAATTTTCTATTATGCCATTCATCGAAGTTGTTTATAGGATCGTTAGTAAAACCTACAAAACATATACAGGGTGTCCCAAAACTCAACGTCAAGCCGAAACGGGGTGACAGGATTGATCATAACCATCACGAGAAAAATCTGAAAAAAAATCTATCCCATGCAGTTTAAAAATTATGGGCATTTTAAGAAAAACCTAGAAATTTGATCAAACTGTACCATTTTTCGGTTATTGTGGTTATTCTTTTTTATTTTTGTTCATTTGAACTTTGGAAACGTAATCCTAAATAACATTTCTAGAATCCCAATAAAAAATAATGACACAATTGCCTCAAGTTTCCGAGAATTGAGACTATTTGTTAAACTACGAATTTAAAATTTTCAAGATTCGTCGACTTTGACAGGCCCTCCTATAAAAAAAATGTACTAGAGTGCCTTGGCAAGTGGCATTAAAAGTTGGCGCATTTAATCAGAATTCTAAAATGGTACAATACTTGTTAGTTCCATACAATAGAAAAGAGTAAAAAAATTAAAACCTCAAGTAACCCGATTTTTGCTATCTCATTTTACTCAGTTAAAATGTTTTTAATTCACACAAGCTCTAGGTAGGTTCTTAATTTTAAGACAAAATGATGAGAGAGATGGATAATGGGTATGTTCGCCATGAGTGAGCGAGACAGATAGTGACGCCACNGTGAACGGTGCACATTAACAAACACGCGGTGATCCGGGTAGCGCTCTAAATTTGGATATCTTTCACGATAAAGTCTAGCGGCAGCACTTGCGTTGCATCTGCATTCCCCATAAATGAGGTGCATGTTCGCATATTCTTGTGAAGTGTAGCGCGTAGGCATGGTAGATAAAAAGGATGCCAACACAAAAGTCCAGAGAGAAGCCAAAGTTGCCGGTATGTTATCAACAAGTCCAATTCACAAAGATTCAAGTCCAAAAAGAGAAGCCAAAGTTGTCAGTACTAAATCAACACAAGCGAATACGAACGTGCGCAGTAGACGAATGAGCGAAACGTACTAACTGGTTGGTGTCGGACTGGTAGCGTAGCCATTTGCTTGGCTGAAACTAGTGCGAATGAAACAGATAGATGCCATAGCATCTATCTGTTTCATTCGCACTCGTTTAAACGACGCATCTCCGTCTCAATGCGTGGCGTCACTATCTGTCTCGCTCACTCATGGCAAACATACCCATTATCCATCTCTCTCATCATTTTGCCTTAAAATTAAGAACCTACCTAGAGCTTGTGCGAATTAAAAACATTTTAACTGAGTAAAATCTGATAGCAAAAATCGGGTTACTTGAGGTTTTAATTTTTTTACTCTTTTCTATTGTATGGAACTAACAAGTATTGTACCATTTTAGAATTCTGATTAAATGCGCCAACTTTTAATGCTACTTGCCAAGGCACTCTAGTACATTTTTTTTATAGGAGGGCCTGTCAAAGTCGACGAATCTTGAAAATTTTAAATTCGTAGTTTAACAAATAGTCTCAATTCTCGGGAACTTGAGGCAATTGTGTCATTATTTTTTATTGGGATTCTAGAAATGTTATTTAGGATTACGTTTCTAAAGTTCAAATGAACAAAAATAAAAAATAATAACCACAATAACCGAAAAATGGTACAGTTTGATCAAATTTCTAGGTTTTTCTTAAAATGCCCATAATTTTCAAACTGCATGGGATAGATTTTTTTTCAGATTTTTCTCGTGATGGTTATGATCAATCCTGTCACCCCGTTTCGGCTTGACGTTGAGTTTTGGGACACCCTGTATATTTAATTTAAATCATCATAAAAAAGTGACGAAGACGTCACCTCCGTCGTGTGCAAAGACGATTTATAATGATACAGATCAATATAAAATAAATGTTCTCAAATAAATTATTTTATTCATATTATTTCACGATAACACATGATATTGTCAATATGACTTCTCAAAAACGTTAATAAATTACAAAATAAACAAAATAATTAATTTTATATATTACTAAAATTAAATGAAAATGGAGGTGACTATTCATCCGGAAAGTCACCTCCTAAACTTATTAAAATTAACTATATCAGTGAACATAGTTTCTGAGGGATTACAGACAACCAACAATCTTGAAAGTTTTTGGCAGTTTGACATTTCCTAGATAATAATTGTGAAGCTCTGTGCCTCAAGCCAGATATTTAAAAAATTGACACGCTATTTTGTGGACTTTTGTGGATTACGTATGAGAGAGTATTTATTTCAATAATGACTGTCAGATATTGTAAAATGATGAGCTATTACAGCCGTTGTCCAAGTATATTATCGTATTTTATAATCAGTGATTGAGGTTATGAAAAAACGACATTTTCTTTTAAAATGTCACTTCCATGGATATCAGTGGATGAAAGTGACAATAATGTACTTTTTACTAAGAATTTTGCAATGTTATGATACTAATTAGGTGTTTAGTAAATAATGTGGATTAATTATGAGTAAAAATATTAATATTATAATAATATCTGATATCTGCGACCATATAACTAAAGAACTGAGTAGAGAGTTTATTTGTGTTCCTATAAAAGCTAACTAATAAGTTATACCACCTCAAGAAAAGCCAAAGTTTAATAAATTACTAGATGATTATATAAATAAACATATCATGAATAATATATTAAAATTGTAAAAATATGACACTACTAGTGTCACTTCGTGGAGGCGAGTTGTCTTTTTGTCGCGAAAACTGCAGTGAAAATAGCTTGGCTCGTACCTAATTGGTACACGTTGTAGGTTATAGTACCTTTCATTTGAGACCACTTTGGATCATGTAAAATCATTGTTTTATTTTAATAATTTCAAGTCTCATTTTGAGAATTTCCAGTGTTTTTTTTCACGCCAGGTTAAAAGACATGTCTGATGATGTCATGCTGGACAGGTGTCATGCCTGGGGTCATGTCCGGTTTCGGTATGCATGATTAACAAGCAAAATTAACCCCGAAAGAAAATGTTGAGAAACATTTCAAATTAATCCCTGTAAGTTTTAGGTACCCATATTCCACAGAATTCGTGACCTGTTTGGGCCTGAGCCAAATAACTTAGCGGCCTGGTCCAAAATAGGATTTATGTGTAATGTGGCTCACGTATAAAATGTTATGCAATATATGAGGTGCTCGAATTTCTACAGTCCAGGGAAGCCTGCCGCGGCATTTTTTATGCTTCACTTGCTTTATATTTTGCTCTACCGATTTTCTTTTTCGAATATGCTGGCATCTACCTATTTTTGAATACGGACTTATCTAGTATTTTTTTCAGTTTATCGCTGCAGCTAACGAGCAGTAGGTTACTTACTTTCTTATTAGCTCAAATAATAAAGGTAAAAAATAATATTCACATGGTATCACTTTAACCATCCAAAACCCAAAATTGAATTGAATAATTCAAAATATGTACATTTATTGTTGTTTTTCACAAGTAGAAAGTTAGTTCTTTTATATTTATTTATTTATTAATGGCGCAACAACACAAACATGGACATATTAAATTATATAAGGTTTTATTCTAAAATGATTACATAAGGATCGCCGTGCCTAACCCATAAAGTGTAGGTACAATATTTTTCGTAGATTCCAATTCTACCCATTTCTCTTTTGTGTAACGATATTATTTCCTGCCACGTAGGGTAAGGTTGCTTAAGCCGTAGGTACCACCACCCTAAGTCATACTCCAGCAATATCTAATACCCTGTTTGATTACACTAAAATTAAGAACTCTACTACAATTAAATTATTCGATCACACGAGTATGCAAAAGTGAGTAGTCAACCCGCCGGATGCCGTGACAGAATTAAGAAAAAAAGAAGTTTGTATTCCCATTTTCATTAAATTTACTTGTTTTTCCGTAAGCCATTTTACGAAAGAATATGATGATCAAGTAACCTTTTCGATATATTTCTATTTTTATGATACTTTGTGACTTATTTAAGCATGATCAAACAGTAGATAATTTTTCGGTTATGCGAATAATTTTGGGTTAGAATTATGAAGATCTCGTTTCTGCAGAAGTTTGGTTATCACACCAGTAGGTACTTAAAACCAATTCCCCTTCATTAAAAGCAATAAAAAGTGATATATTTGCGATATTTGTTTACAAACCATTTTTGTTAATATACACTAAATAAATAAAATAGCTCAAAATAAACGTATTAATTTGAGCTATTTTATTTATTTTGAAGTAAAATTAGTTGCCTGTATATAATTTTATTTATCTTAACTTTGGAGTTTAATTGTAAAGAGAAGAAGCATGTGTGATTTAATAATTATGTAATAAAAGTAACATTTAAAATTTGTTAATTTAAGATCTTGTTCCATATTTTTTTAAATTTTGGTAATATGTTAATTCCAACCTTTTAGTAAAAGTACGAGTTAGGCGATAGGTGGTACGAATTAGGAACCCAGGCGCCTTAATCGTCCCAAAGGTACTTTTTTGAAAAATAATTAAAAAATCATTTTGATAAAAGTTATTACTTTTTATGAAAGCTGGTTGACAGCAGATAATATGTGAACGCCTAAAAAAAAATTTAAATAGGTAGGTACTCTAAAAATGCAGTCATTTTCCTTGAGTGGGTGGGGGTGTACGACTTAAGCAACTTTACCCTAAAATAATACTTCCCAATTCATTCCCTTCAAAATTTGTACAGCAAAAGTTTTATGAAAATCCATTATTCATTTTAATTTAATGTTTTAGGGTAAAACAAGATGGAGGGTAGTATATGTAATTATGTTGCAGGTATGAACATTGTTTCTAATGACTCATCAATCAATTGAAGCACCTGATGCTGGTCGTCGTACCGCATTTATTTTCAGGATGATTGATAGATTTTGCTCGTAATATACAGTACATTCAGTTCTTACCAAAGTCTTTTTAAGTTAAGATAAGATAAGATAAGAAATTTACTTTGTAAAACATAAGTATAGTATACAGGTCTTAGAATTAAAATTAGGTAGCTACATGTTTTGGCATTTATGGCGTAAAAACTTAGTCGCACTAGACAAACAATACAAAAATAAAAAAATTAAAGAAATTACAATGATTAATCTGAATGAATTTTTTAATACAATGTCGAGATTAAATTCAAAATTAGAATGTCAAAATTTAAATTTAATTTGAGAATTCAATACAAGCAAAGTATCATTTAAGAATTCATCTACGCTGTAATAGCACTTCTCCAGTAATAACCCCTGAAGTGACATTTTTTAAGCTTGTTAAGAGGCATGCATTTAAGATTTAGATTAAGATATTTAGAAGTCATCTGATGTTTTAACGAAGTGAAACGAAACCGCCTACCTTTTAAATTGGCGAAGTTATAAATTAAATTAAGAAGGAATGCTCTCAAAAATAATATTATAAGTTGCGCTCCAACTTCTGCTCTCTGTTCTTTGTATTTTTTTTTTTTACTTTATCAAGTTACGTCATTTTAGTTACCATTATCTTATCACAGAATCGTGCTGTTAATTAAAAACCGGCCAAGTGCGAGTCGGACTCGCGCACGAAGGGTTCCGTACCATTATCTGTAAAACGGAAAAAATCACGTTTGTTGTATGTAAAAATTAAAGGGGGCTCCCTTTAATTTTTATTCTATTCTGTTTTTTAGTATGTTGTTATAACGGCAATATATATACATCATGTGTGAAAATCTCAACTGTCTATCACGGTTCATGAGATACAGCCTGGTGACAGACAGATAGACGGACAGCGAAGTCTTAGTAACAGGGTCCCGTTTTACCCTTTGGGTACGGAACCCTAAAAATGAAACCCATCTGAGTAAAGTTCTGAGCTAGAACCTCGAGACTACTTTCATCCTGTTAGGTACGGAACTCAGGTCCACACAACTCGCACTTTCCTCATTTTCCTCTCAGCCATGCTCATTCAGCCCTCGCACTTATCTACATATATCTATACTAATAATAAAGCTGATGAGTTTGTTTGAACGCGCTAATCTCTTGAACTGCCAGTCGGATTTGGAAAATTATTTTGTGTATGATAGCCACATTCATGAGGAATGCTATAGGCCAGAGGTTCCCAAAGTGTGCGCCGCGGCGCCCTGGTGCGCCGTAGAAAGTAAAGAAAGGCGCCGCAAGACGCTCCTCTTCGGGAAGTAGACTTAGAAATTCGCGGGAACAAAATATAATAAACAGTTCAAAACCCGCTCGCTGCTTAGTATTTTATTTCTTTTTGTGTATGTTTGAAAATACTCAACATCATACTGTGGTGGTTTTAAATGTTGTGCCTAGTATAATTGTAATCTATTTTGGCAAGCTAGGGCGCCGGGACATAACGGAAACAAAAACAGAACGGTGTAAGTGCGCCACGGATTAAAATAGTTTGGGAACCCCTGCTATAGGCTATACTTGAACGGGAAATTCCTATGGGAACGGAAAAAAAACGGGATATGCGCATGCAAAGTCGCGGACAAAAGCTAGTCTACGTATATATCCACACACACTAGCTCCATAATTACCATATGTCGTGTAGGCTATAAAGCCTCTTAAATACCACTGTATTATGGGGCCCATCAGTCAAATAAATGCAAATATGCAGCTTTACATAAACTGGCCCCGGGCTGCGAGCACGCGATTGGTAGAGGTAACAAGGGCACCTAATTGCTTTTTAATTGGCCTTTATTTTTCGCTACTCCGTTGCAGGTTGAGATTTTTAAAGTGTTTTTAATGAGGCACAGGTTGGCTGCTCTGAGTGGGTTTGCCAGATTAAAAAAAAAAATAATTAAATAAACCTCGAGGGGTGAACCTCATTGAAGTTAAATTTTAATTGGAACTTTACGTTGGTCTGTATAGACAGACACAAACAGCTTTATTAATAATAATAAAACTTCTTAACCATTTATGTTAATTAGCAGATTCTAAATTCAAAGAATAAGTATTTAAAAAAAGGCTGACTGCTCATCATTTTACGTTGACGCATGTAATGGATAGCATGTCGTTATTTCCATTGAAAATGGGTAGGCCATTAGTGTGGGACGCTACTTGTCTCTCTTGCGCCAGCCCATCTTCTAGAAGAGCTAGTCTTCGTGTACTGTGCTGGCGCTGCCGCTGCGGCTGCGGAAAACATCAAGCAATGAAAATATAATACCTTATTGGTAGCTTTATTCTCGAACCGCTTGGGGTTGAAACTCTCGGGTCGTGGGGTTCGAGTGCTTATAACTTGTTTAAAAATCTTTACAAACGCTTAGTTGAAACTTCGCGTCACCCAAGGACTGGCTTTTATTTCGGAAAAAGGATATAAGCGCATTGCCATACAACGTGGCAGTGCTGCCAGCGTTTTAGGCACATTTCATATTTTTGTGGTTTTATAAATATGTCTTTGTTACTTGAAATAAATGATATATTATTATTATTATTACCAATGGCCAGAGATGCCGGGGAATTTTTCGACGCCATATTTTAGATAAGGTATTTAACCGACTTAAAAATAAGGAAGAAGTTCTCATTTCGGTTGTATGTTTTTTTTTGTATGTTTGTTACCCCTGACCCCATAACTCCGTCATTTATGAACCGATTTAAAAAAAACTGTTTTTTATGTAAAAATTCTTCAAAGTTTAGAAATTTCATCAAAATCGGTTCAGTAGTTTGGTTTTGAATCAAAATAGCTGGAAAAAAATGTCATCCAAGTAAATGAAAACGCGTATTTAGCTTTCCTGTGACTTTCCTTCCAGTGCTGTTGTTAGGTGTGGGATACAACCAAAAAGTGAAAAATAAAAATGTTTTTTACAAAAAAATATACCTAAAAGACTTCCAAATGAAAAAAATAAATTCGGAAGTCGATTGTAATTTTTTGTAATTTTTTTTTAGTTTTGTTTTGTTTAAGATTTTATATACTTATATTTTTTTAAACTAAGCCTATTTATGAATAAGCCTGAAAACTGATGCTTTTTGCGATCGTTCTGTATTTAAATCTAAAACAGAGAAAAGCCTTATGCATTATTAAACCTCGAAAAAAAAAATAACCCATCTGTATCAAAAGTGTTGTTTAAAAAAGGAATAAAAAAAGACTTGCTTAAGTTGGAGATGTTGATGAAAGCCGAGGTCGGGCGGTACTCAGACTGCCCAAAGCCGCAGGGGGAGCAAACTCTTTAAGACGAGTGGCCGCTGTTCTCATTACTCTAAAAGCCTGAAGTCTCACAGGCTATACATAGCCACATCAGCTGTATAGATACGTAATACTTAGACTTTTATATTTTTCCGATACCGAGCTTAATTTTTATGCGTTATGTACCTATGAAGTATAATACCGACTTAGCTTAGGTATTTTTTCTATACTATTCCTGCACAGGTGATAGCTACAGAGACACAGTAGATTAGCAAATGGAAAAAACAAAACTATTATAAGCTATCTTGGAATGAGATGAAAACGGAACGTGTGGGTGGGCCATCTATCTTGTATTGTACCTATGTACGAGTGTGGGCCATCTAGAGGTAGACCAAACGCACATTATCTAACTGTGATTGGTTGAATGAGTTTTTAATAACTAATGGCATCACTTGACTTGCGTTTAATTAGTGTCGGATCGAAATATTTTTTTCCAGAAACTGGGGTAAGTCTTAAATTGCCACATGGCAAAAAAAAATAATCATCAAAAGGACGGTTAAGATTTAAAAATGAAATTAGTTTTGAGAATGCTAGCGCCATCCCATTCACACTAAGTTAGTTTGTTATAACGAATACGTAGGTATATTGTATCCGCCTAAGTTGAAGTCATCATTATCATTTCAGCCGAAAGACGTCCACTGCTGAACTTAGGTCTCCACAAGAGTCGCCACATCGACCGGTCCTGTGCAAGGTAGACTGCATGATGACCTGGCCGCAGGAATACCTAAGTTAAAATGCAGTGAAATCAAATCAATTCCAAAAACAATACTACCAGGAACTTAACTGCGTTATTCATCCCTGCCCACGGAAGCAGACTAATAACTCCTCACGGCTTCACATTCTAGGTCTTTAAAGTTTCACGCCTGGCTGGCACATCTCGTTTGAGCCTCGCTTCGCCTCGCCTCGCCTCTGAAGAGGCTAAATTACTCATGAGCCTGTGTGAAGTTCGCCACCTGAATCTTGTTATAATTGTACCGTCTATTGGAACGTGTTTTTGTTAATTGGAGCGCAATATGGTTTGGTGTTATGGCAAGTGTGTGTTGACGTAGGTACCATTTCATTTGCGAAAAACGTAACTCTGAAATAGGTTGAAATACGCTTCCCTGCAAACCAAGATCTGTTCAGAATTTTTATAAATCAGCCAGTTTTTTTCAAAAATTATTCACACTGTTTATTCCAAAAATAATCATTTACCAAACCACTGGCTTAAGACTAAAAATGTTTTCCATCAGACAGTTTTAATGTCTGTTCTACCAGGAATAAATACTTGATACCTACAATAGAAGTTGCAAAAATAGATCGATAGATAGGTGATATAAAATATTCTGGAAACTTCACAAAGCCAGATGATTCGAATTTAAATGTCCTAAATGTATAAACTTCGAAACAAAGCTGTCTGTTACATAAGAGAAGGTCACGACCACATGGCACTGTGCCAGCCAACTGTGCGCCCCTATTTGAACACCGTCCACAGACAATTTCCATACTTTTCAATAAAAGTTACGCAAGCACGACGAATGCCAATAGGAGTCCTCTAAGCAAAGAAACGATCGAAACTTGCATTCGGATTCGGTATGAAATATTTTAGAGATTTATGCGAGTAGGTACCTTGCATAAAAAAACGCTGTTTTTGGATAAAACAGTTAAGAATGTCTAATGTCTGTCTCATTCATGCATGGAGATCTTTTGAATCAATGAATAATAATGAGGTTATCCGCCAAGATCTCTTAACTCAAAATGTCGAAAGTTTATACAAGGCACAAAACACATTACCTATTTTTTTGTTTCGTGAGTGCAGTTCTGATTGCACCAATTTTATTTTTTAGATTTTCTATAAGTTGTGCGATATCTCTGAGGTGTTCATGTATGTACAGAATTAGTAAAAACATCAAAATGTAGGTATGTAATGTATGTAATGTAGGTAGGTGGAGGTTTTGATTGTTAACCGTCGTAATAACTCTCTAAGTTTCTAAAATGTGGCTGAGGATGGGCTGACAAAAAGGGAATGCAAACTACTCTTACATTAATTTACTTCCAATTCCGATTGCTGATTTAATCTCCGAAATTGCAAAAGCAAAAAAGAAAACGAAAATATAGGTACCATCCTAGCCCGCGGCCACTTTCCTTACAAACCGAGCTTAGACTGAGCAAAGAAGATAACAGCCCATTTTAACAAATTCAGCCTAACTGACAAAGATAAATATTTAGACAAAAACTTTAGTTATACCCACAACTTTATGAAGGAGGGGTTGTAATAAATTAGTTAGACCGTAGTCCCGCCGGCTATTCCATGACGAGATAGCTCACGCTTTGGTCACAAATCCTGTAATTAATTGGGACTTAAATGCAGATTAAGTTAACCTCTGCATTTAAGCCCACAGATTATAAATGGGGTTGGCTGAGTAAGGCAGGTATGAGGGTATTTCCTTGTATTCAACAATCCCGATGGTCTGCCTTGATTGATAAATCATGTGAAATTACGTGGCTAACCAGCAGAAGATTTCGAGAATGAATCAGCAAAGAACTGGATTATGAAAACTCCAAGCAGTTCCTCGTGTACGAGAAAGATCTATGGTTATGAATGTCATAGTAATAACTTACGTAGGGATGTCTATCACCGGCTTATAGCAAACGTCGTAAGTTCATAATATGTTGTAGTATAAATATCGGGTGAAATTGTAAACTCGTTTTCTCAATAAGACGGATAAATTGAAACTATTGAATTTGGATGGTATTTTTTGTGTTTAAAATGGTAATAATTTTATTCAAATTTAAAATTCGAATAAAATTGTGAATAGATTTCATTGTAGATACAATCTTACGGAGTTTGCAGTTTTGCGGTGACATAACCATAGATTTTACTTTGATGTATCCTATAGAATTCTTGAATATTAATAATATATCGTTCACTGAAAGCGATTCGTTGATAGATATATGAGTAGGTATCATTTTCCAAAAGCCACAATCGAGGAAAACGCTTGATTGTCGTGCAATCGTGTCCTCATCCTCGTAACGTCGACGTCATCAATTTGTGCCAATCTGTCATGTCTGCAATCTATCGCTATTCGAAGACCACGCTCGGCTAGTGATTAATTCCTGGCATTTTCCTTGATGTTACCATTCATTTTAGAAATTGTCGTTCGTTTTAAACCGTGCCTTGTTTTTAAATTTAACGAAACGATGACTGTTTATGTCGATCTAGGTAGGTAGATACTCTAATTTTGCCTACAAGTAACTTAAATTTAGTTTTCTAGTTCTCCTACAAATTTTCTCACTATTCATACTTAAAAGTACGGTTAGTTCGTACCTACTTAATTTTCTTTTAACAACAAGAGAAGTTAGAAACGAAATTAAAACCCCATTGTAACACAGTAAAATGTATTATTTATGAATGAATCGTATCTAAAACAGCTAGGTAATCTTTTTGTTCTAAATCTTCTAATTAACTCGCCTTTCAGCACAAATTAGGGTGCTTGGGTCAAGGACGATTATAATAGGGAAGTTTGGGCCATCCCCCATTCTGAAAAGTTATTTCATTTCAAATTAAGAGATTTGTTGAACGTTAAATTCGACGGAAAAGCCGTTTCTATGAAGAAGGATAATGGAAGACCAAGAAAATAAAGGAAATAGAAAACAGTTCAAACCTAAAAACATTTTTTTAATACGTAGGTGAATATTTCAAATCTAAAATTAACTCGTAAAACGACTTAAGTAGATGGGAATGGAATGGAATTTTGGGAATTTTACAAAGTTTCTTCTAAGCTACTATTTTAAAACATACCCACAATTAAATTCGTAGTGACTCGCAGCCAACACACCTACCTACCGAGGTAGGTGTGTTGGGACACCTGGATTTTACGGTAAGGGTTGACAGAGAACGCAACCCTTCGGTGTTACTAACCACTTAAGTTTACTGCCACAATTTTTGCATTCATCACGAACGAGCTATTAAGAATTCAGTTTAGCATCTAGGCTAGTACGTATAAGGTAGGTAAAATGAGCTGCATACTTAGTCGTAAACAAAACCTTTTACAATGTAGGTAGGTACCTACGCGTATGTTCGCCAACGGTGTAGAATTTAGTTGCAACGTCAAATTCCTTTAGGTATTCAAATTCAATAATCCTGTCTAGTCTTGTTGGAGAAGCAAATATAGGTACCTTCAAACATAACGATATTAATACTTATTGACCCGAAGGGATGTGTGAACATTGTGAACCCAGCCTTATTGCGCCATTTTAGCAGGTAAATTAATGTTAGCGTTAAACCTGTCATTATTTGCCTTGTAGTCCACAAAGTGTGGTAGTAAATAATACGAAACTTCATTTCCTGTCGAAAGCGATGTGAAAGCTGATTAAAGGTTTGTTTAGTAGTTTTACGTACCTATCTACAATATCTACTTATTTTTAATGGCTTTAAGGCTCCCGTAGAAAGGCGCGACACGACAATTCGACGACCATTTTTCATACAACTTTTGTACAGGTAGGTAACTATTGTATCTCTAGAACATTCAGAGAGTCGTTTCAACTTTGTGGCATTGTATCTTAGCCTATGTGTGGGATTCTTTATCTTTGGGTGCATAAGAGAGTTCGCGTTTAAGAACTCTAATAAGTAACTAGTTAAGTTAATGCTCGCTATGACAGAGTTCACACAACTGATGAAAAGAAAGATCCAATTAGTATAGATCTACTGTAACAAGGTTCTGTACAATTCTAGCATGTTTTACTGGAGAAAACACAAGTAGAACCAGGTGAAAATAAAAGAATGAAGGATCTAAAAACAGTTGGTCTCGCACCCGTGAGGATTATTTTCAAAAAGTTTCTCAAACCACACACTTATCTAACGCACCCCTAACAACTTCAAAAGCTCCATAGAAGCTCCTTGTCTTAGAAGGCAAATCCGAAAAACCCTTCCGCCCGCTAAGGACCCTTAAATCAAGATTTACGAGATTCTTTGCCGCTGAAATTGGTGACAAAGTACCGAATTTTCATAAAACCCGAACAGCTAACGAGGAGGCCACAAACGAAAAAGTTTTCTGTTTTCTTTGTCCTTTTTGAGGTTCTCGGCAATTAGGGTACGGCCGTACGGGTCAAATATGACTTGATCTACGAGTACGTTGGTTTGTGGATGGCGAGCGAATATAAGTTTCCAGACCTAAGATCCGCTGGGCACGCCACAATTGCGGCGATAAGGCCTCTCTTTGGGGAGTGGCTGGAGAGGCGCCACCTGGAACGCAAAGGGCTTTAGAAGGAACTTTCAAAGGTTGGTTTTTATTCAGTAAGAGTCTGACACGCCCTTCCACTCCACCCAGAGCGGAAGAAGTCATTTGATGATTTCCCATCCTTAAAAAAAGACCTGAGATCCGTAATCTCACGGAGCTTTTCCGGTGACATATATATAATCTGAACAATCACTTCCAAACATTTTCGAATCTGTATGAAATACCGTGAAAAGTAAAAGCTCTTAAACCAGCTAGTGTAAACAAGGCTTTAGTTAGGGGTTTCTTTACCTAAGTCTCCTTTGATTTATCATAATCAACCCTCAGCATAACGAATAACATACTGCTTCAGGCTTAATGCCTAAATTGCCTCCGTTTTCCGGGTCCATTCTCTAGTCGATCAGTGATAACGAGTTCTTTATATGGGCAGTCCAGGAACCCTATTATTCAGCCAAGGAAATTAGTTTCCCGAGTTTTGCTGAGTCAGTGATTGATGAACTGGTGCTGATAGGCAGTTTTCGTGCGGTTCATTGAAGAGTATGTAGCTACAGCTTACCAATTTAGTTTGAGCACCCTCTAGAGCACTGTTGAAGGGCGCATAATTCATACCCCAACTGGCCAATCTACCTATCTAAGAATTCGGTAATCTTAACGATAAATCGTGAAGGGCTTCTCAAAATTATACCAAATATTAAAGGGGGTAATTTCCTTATTTTTTCGACTTAAAAAGTTCGTTCATTTATTTTACCTTAATATTCATCCATCAGCCAATCCAAATACCAATTATTTATTGAATGATAAATGTTCCACTTCCTTGATTGCGTCTTAATGATATTCAAGTAAATTGGAATAAGTAGGTAGTTACAGCTGCTTTGCGACACGATTACAGTTAAATGGAGGGCCCTTCGAAAAATGGGGTTTCAGGAAAACAGAAGCATATTTCATCATTAAGCAGGAACAGAGTAGGTAATCGGGAAACTACAAATGCATAGCCTTCAGCTACCTCATGGAGACCGTTTGGAGACCTAGGTAACCTAGGTACAGGAATTTGACCGACCTTCGGTTTTTTTTTTGTAAATAAAAGCCTAATGAAAAACTGGCCAAGTGCGAGTCGGACTCTCACACGAAGGGTTCCGTACCATAAACGAAAAAAACACGTTTATAGCGAGCCCCCTTTAATATTTTATATAATTTATTATTTTTTGTTATAGCGGCAATAGAAATACACACTCTGTGAAAATTTCAACTGTCTATCTTCGGTTGTTGCCCGCTGACAGTGGAGGCTTTTTTTTTTTTTTTTTATGGATGGGAAATCATCAAATGACTTCTTCCGCTCTGGGCGGAGCGGAAGGGCGTGTCAGACTCTTACTGACTAAAACCCATCCGTGTTCCTTCTAAAGCCCTTTGCGTTCCAGGGCCGCGGTGACTCTTTCGAACAAATTCCGCAACCCTGGCAGGCTCCGGCCCTGGCGGGCCCCGTCTTTTATGCTGACATCTCTTTGAGGCGCGCGTGAAACACAACGCGCCATCGACCCGGGCCTGGTGGTGATCGGACGGCGAGCCACCCAATGCTCGCCGTCCGCAGGCCCGCGCCTACGGTGGCCGGGGATCGCCCTGCGACTCCCGACGCCCGGGGCGTCTTCTCCTGTAGCGGCGGTTGGGGCGAAGGCCTTGCCTTTCCCTCGCGCGGCCCGCCTCCTCCTTGGCCAGCATTACTGCTTCGCAGAAGGAGGTGACCGCTTCCCAAGCCACCTCGCTCCGGACCATGGATTCAACCAGGGCCGGACGCGAGAGGATGCCGCCGCCGATCGCCTCGACGAGGACACGGCGGTGCTCAGCCCAAGCAGGGCAGATCTCCACCGTATGCTCCACCGTGTCCTCCGGGCTGACAGTGGAGGCTTAGTAATAGGGTTCCGTTGGTTACCGTTCGGGCACGGAACCCTTAAAAGTGGGAGGCACTAATTAACTTTTTTTTCCAATACAGTTCATTGTTTCCCCGTAAAAAAATGGATGGAACTGATGGTAAAATTTTCCTTTTCAAGTCCCGAATTGAAAAGGTTCATTTATAAAGCCGGAAAAAAAATCCACGAACTTTTTTGACCTTTGGGATCTGCAATACCTGTTCGTGCTCCAAATGTTGACGTAATCCAATTTTCCAACTTTCAGGAAAGGTTTCACCTTTTTGTCACATCGTAGGTCATTTTCATGGTTGAAAGCGGCTCACTGAGAACGATCGAGCCCTTCACGCAAAAACACTTCCGCATAGGTCAAGGGCGCGTTCCATTTCCCCAGATCATAATATTATGAATATAACACGACGTAAACAATGTGATGCTTAATGCTTCATGCAGCATGTGCTGTTGTTGTCCTTGCCAAACTTCGCAAGAGTAAAAAGTTTAGTGACGTACCGTGCGTTCGAGAATGTTCGAGGTTTAATTTTTCGGAAACTTTTTAAATTTAATTCGAACGTGCTCGTTCAACTTTTGATGAAGTAGACACATGCTTGCATCTAGGAGTTAACTTCGTGAACTTTAAAAAAATGAGCGAGTCTTACAGTAGTCGCATAGGATGTGTAACATATTATTATCGCGCTCATTGGTCAAATCAAATAGCGCGCGCTTCCTCGGCTTCCAGTTACACACTTCCGTCCCATTTCACGAAATCACTCCCACAGATTGCAGGAAAGCGAGAGGAAAGATGTTACACATCAAAAATTATTAACCTGGCAAAGCTGCCGAGACATAGAAAATATTAAATAAATCAACCGAAAGTATTTGAAATTGTACCGTGTCTATTAATAGTCTGTCATTAAATGATTCTGAATCAATGAAAAATTAAATTCATGCTATCCTCCATGTCATGCAGGAATAAATTTGTGACCTTCAACTTCATCTAGTCTACATATTATATCAAACGTAAAAATATAACAATAAATTAAAGGCTTACCCTTTGTAAAAGTTTAGGCCTGTTATCGAGTGGCTCTTCAATTGTATTCTTATTTTGTTCGTTGTCATTTCTATAGGCGTTCCTGTCAACAAAAAAAAAACGTTATAACAGTCAAATATTTCAAAATTAACGCACTGGGTTATTACAAACCCCGTAAGTTTATAATAAATCACGTGAAATCATTAACTCTTTCTTCTCAATTAGACATAGATATTGGGCATATTATAAACCATTGAACTTGGATGGAATTTGTTATACCTAATTTTCCATTATATTATCCAGAGTTCATAATCTAATAAAGATTTATTACAATTTTACGGTGTTTGCAATAATCCGTTAACATATGTATGTTTTGTATCAACTCCTCATTCAGTATTCTCTTTAATTTGTGATCTTCAGTTGTTCTGACCCGAAGATCTACAGATAATCTACAAAGCAGCACCCAGAGACATTTCTAATAAACCCTCGGTTCGCTGAGATAGTATTACATGAACATCCCTATAGTAGACGCTATGCTACTAAGTAATCATTCTGAATAATGTAGCGCCCTGTCCAGAGTTATGTTCCGCTAAATTCAACAAAACCGCTGTTTGATGAGAAACCGAAGCTTTGTATTAAGTATCTGAGGATATTTATTATTAATGTCAGCGTGGAGAATTGTTCTTTATTGGTGTTGGTAGATGAATTTCACACAAGAGACTGCTTGCCTAGCCTTTTCTCAACTATTTTGGGTTCGGTTTCCAGTCGAACCGGATTCAGCTGAATACCAGTATTTTACATGGAGCGACATGCCTATCTGACCAAAACCCAGTAACTCAAGTTACAACAAATCCACTGTTAAACACGGTTAAGTACCGTGTCAAACACGGTACTTCTTGGCAAGACTGGTATCAGATTTTTTATACTACACTAGCGGACGTCACGCGGTTTCACCCGCGTAGTTCCCGTTCCCGTGGGAACACGGGGATAAAATATAGCCTATGTTACTCGCTGATAATGTAGCTTTCCAATTGTGAAAGAATTTTTGAAATCGGCACAATAGTTTTTGAGTTTATTCATTACAAACATACACACACACAAAAATACAAATTTTTCCTCTTTATAACATTAGTGTAGAAGTGTAGAAGAAACTACTATGGCATAGACGTATAGCTTCAGCCTGCAGCAATCTACTGCCGTGCTGTCAACGTACAGAGGAGAGTCGTCCATATGTAATTGAACTTTGACTTTAATTACAGACGCGAACGTCGGCGTCGTGGTAAGAGGTCAAGTACTAAAGCGGTTGAAGGCTTACTCAATTCTCAATATGGATTGAAAAGATTTTTCGGTTTTTCTGCAGCGGTTTTCAAATGTGACATGGATTTCTTAACACATGAGACTTTACATCCTCATGTTATAAATGCGAAATGACTTTGTTTGTTATGCTTTCACGCCTAAATTAATTTTACGAGTTACCTTTGTTGTATTGTTTTCTTTGTAAGAATACTGACTACTTACATACCTTTGTATAAGTGATAGTTCTATAACTCAACAGACAGATGTGTTGCTGGGGAGTTTGTTGCGCCACTTCTTCTTCCCAGCTAAAACACTAGGAAGTGGTGACGGGCGGGCGTTTTGGGGGACTGTCTTTATGTAGAACTTTGACGTTCAAAAAGTGCTGGCACTCAGCCTAATTTGAATAAATGACTTTTGAATTTTGAATTTAAATCGCTGAACCAAAGCGATAGATGCGAAAATCAATTTATATAAAATTCTTCCGCACAGCCGAAACTACTGGGTCGTACAAAGCTGACATTTGGCATGTAGCTTCCCTACTAAGAGATTTTGAATTCCTACGGGAACGGGAAAAAACGTGATATATACTGATACGAAGTCGTGAGCAAAAACAAGTATATAATAATGCGAGTGAAGCTGCGGGCAAAAGCTAGTAAAATATAAAATCTCATAATACCTGCCCTGAGACTTAGTAGGTACCGTTGCAAATAGCCCTAAAGAAGTTATAGCTAACTACACTCACGGACAAAATATTCAAAATATACCATATCAAGATAGTATCGCACGCTCCTCTTGGCATGTTGAGGAAGTTATAACTGGGAGCATTCCATTGTAATACTATCTCCCCGATCCACCTTTCACCCTCGCCCTCGTCGAACCTTGGCAGGTATTGGAGTCAAACACGCGATGTAGGTAGGTATATCGCTAAATTGTATACCTACTATTTGCAAAATGACTAGCGCTTGAAAATTGAAGGAATTTTCCTCCGTGTGTAACAATGAAAGTGTGTGCTTTTTAAACTTGTTTTATCATTAAATTCAATAAATAGAGCAACGGGGATAATGTAGTCATAATGCGCGAGTCTAATTGCAAACATTTCGTTAACATGTAATTAGGCGCCCTACAAGAGACATTTTTTTTTATTCCTATTGGCGCCCAACAAGAGACATCGAAATACTTTTATTCTTATTGGCACCCAACAAGAGACATTGAAACACTTTTATTCTTATTGGTACCCAACAAGTAACATTGAAACGCTTTTATTCTTTTTGGCACCCAACAAGAGACATTGAAACACTTTTATTCTTATTGGCACCCAACAAGAGACATTGAAACACTTTTATTCTTCTTGGCGCCCAACAAGAGACATCAAAATACTTTTATTCTTATTGGCGCCCAACATGGCTAACAAAGGTTGACTGGTAGAGAATGCCTTGATGCATTAAGTCCGCCCATGTACTACTATTGTACATAAAGTTTAAATAAATAAATAAACATGGTTCACCAACTTTTTTATATTTCACTAGCGTGTCATGGAAATATGATCCACAATGCCCCTTACATTTTAATAATTTTTATACTTATTGGCACCCAACCAGGGAGTAGAGACATCGTAACTTTTATTCTAATAAAATTGTCGTCCATTAATGTAAATTGTAATTTTTGTGCTTATTGGCGTCTATAAACAAGAAATTCACTAGCATGATATGGATTAAAATATTGACTTTTCTCTACATAACACAAAGGTATGTAGAATATAATTATCAATGGTGTGCGTCTTTTTGTAACCATGTATATAACAACAACAACAACAACAACAACAACAACATTGAATATTGCCTACAACATATTTCTCGTAACAGAAAAACATGTTGCTGAAACAATATTTACTATTTTTGTCCACCATGGGATAACAAAATTTCAGATCACCTGTCTGGCTGCAGCATGGCAGGTGACACCTTCTTTCTGAGATTAGCAAGCGCCGTCAGCTCCTCCCTCTTTCTAGAGGGAGGTGGCGCGCCGCATAACGTCAACATCGGCGTCGGCGTTGGCTGTTGGGTGCGCGATAAGAGTCTGAAAACGAAAACATGTGTCATTTTGACAATTCTTTGACAGTCAAATGTTTCTCTTTAAATTAACATAATATTGTCCCACTGATGGGCAAAATTCTACTCCGATGTTTTCCAACCACATTTGAATATTGCCTTCTCCGGCCAATCCGTCAGGAACGAGTCTAAACCGTCACGCCATTCTTTCTTTGGCAATGAATCCACTTATATAGCCTTCACATACGTAGTTAGCTTAGCTGCAGTATGGCTAGCCGATGTGTTATCTCAGCGGATAGAACTTTTCAATTTCCGGTAGCCGTCAACTCTGGAAACTTATCTAGGTTTGTGCAAGATTGGAGTGCTCGGCTTTACTGAGTTAATAAATCCAGCAACGACATTCATTTAATTTTTGTACACCTTATACTTTTAAGTTTTCATATTCTGCCGATATCTGCCTACTATCTACTCAAAATCCATCGAAAAGTATGCATCTTACTTAGAAGATCGCTATTAGGTATACGCTGTTTTATTTAAACCCCTAAAGAAACGACCTATGAAGAGTAAATCGAAGAAAGTCTAATCCGAGGTCATTGACAGTTCTGTTATTAGATTTGAAACAGAATTGGATTTGTGCCACGATGACACCTACATTGATAGATTGGATTAGGTACTACTCTACCAAATCCAGTGAGTTATGAACAAACTCAGTCATAAGTTATTGTCGCAGCAAATTAATGTTCGCGAACATCGCAATAGTTGGCGATAGACAATAGTGTAATACTGGAATATCTTATAGATAATTAATACCTGCTCGAAATTGTTACCGTGACTTTGTTCGCTTGTTTCCTTCTCCAAGTATATTTTATAGGTTGGTCGACTATTACTCGTTAACTTGTTAAGCCTACTAAACTGTGATCGCTTTAGCTGGCAAAGGGGGGCAAACTTGATTCTAACAAAAATTTGCACTTTAAAGCTTAATATTTCGAAAACGGAACCTTAGACGGAAAAATGGTTCTCGCACACCTTCAATATTTTTAAACGACCTATCCAACGATACCCCTATCCTACCCACAAAATGGGATAGACGAAAAAAAAAATCATCGCCAGTTAACGTTTATTTTTCAAGCTTTTCTTTTACCACTTTTTGAGCTTTATACTTATACCAAATTCAAACTTTCTAGTGCTAAGCGTCTCTGAGCTAAACCGCGAACAGACACACAGGCAGACAGACGGACATGGCGAAACTATAAGGGTTCCTTGTTGACTACGGAATGGTATAAAAAATTTAGAAACGTAAATAATCTTGCGGTTTATTACGAGAACCTATTGAATTTATTACAGGTTTAATTCATGATAGAATAGTTATATGGTGGGATCAGTGAAACAGGTCGATCTGGACCAATGCTCGCTGAAACAATGAGCTAATTTGTAAATGCTAACGCCGACGCCAATAATCCAACATATTGATGCAGAGCGAGTACTAGACTTCTATCTTTTGATAAATAGGAATGGGGAGATTCTGAATTTCAGACAGGTTTTTGATTTTGATTCAATTTTAAGACGTTTCTTGTTGAAGCACCTTCAGACAATATATATTCTACGAATAACATTTCATTTGCAAGACTTGTCCTCTTTTAGCCTAATTTAAGTTCCTGCTAAATCTCAAGAAGACACAGCTCTATGTCCAATTCACACAAAAAACAAACAAAAATACCTTTTAGAGGCCGGCGTCCTTTTTGACAATAACGTGTAATCATAGAGATTTGAACTCGACGGATTGTTGTTGAGAGGAGGCGGGTAATAGGACTCGTCATCTTTGTAGTTATTGTTGACTAGCGCCGACTTTAAGGGTAACAACTCCACAGTGTCGTTGGGACGGTGTTCGCGTGGTGTTGTCATCGCGGGACTGGCATCGTGCGGCCACGCCGGCTGCTTGCAGCCTACTGAAAGATGTGTCCTTGAAAATGGTGCAGCGTAGGGATGGGTAAGGGGTGGTATCTGTTGTTATCGAGGAAGCTGCATGATGAGCCATGAAGATTGCAGTTACGTAGATAGCCATTCCATATAAGGATGGTTGTTGTAGTGGTGCTAAAAAATAAGTTCTAGGCCATTTTTGGGGTTCCGTACCAAAAGAAAAAACGGGACCCTATTACTAAGACTCTGCTGTCCGTCCGTCTGTCTGTCTGTCCGTCTGTCATCAGGCTGTATCTCATGAACTGTGATAGTTAACACGGTTGAAATTATCATACAACAAACGTAATTTTTTGCTCGCTTTTGCTCGATATTGATAACGGCAACAGGTAGACGCTTGAAATATTCACAGAATATTAAGTTATATATTTACTTTAAAAATAAATAATTAAAATAAAATTAATATTTAAGGGGGCTCCCATACAACAGACATGATTTTTTGCCATTTTTATAGATAATGGTACGGAACCCTTCGTGCGCGAGTCCAACTCGCACTTGGCCGGTTTTCGTTTCAGAGAACCCAATAGGAAGTATAAAAGCCGAACTGACTTCGTTAATGAGGACATTTTATAAAGATATAATTTTTGGTGCTTTTATATTTGTTGCAACTAAAACGGTAAAAATGTTACGCAGTCAGGCATCAGTACATCACTATTGTTCAGGGGGAGGTGCCAGGCAGTTTCGGAGCGAATCCCGGGCCGCGCATGCGTGTAGCATTGCGCGTTCTGTCCTGTCACTTACAGCCATCCCCGGTATGTCCAGACATCTAGACAATGCGACTTTCAACTAGGTAAACCCAAGGATCATTACCTAATAAAACACAAACTAGGTGGGTACCTAATATATCTATACATACATATACATCCATTTTTTGTTTGTTTTTATTTACAGCAATAAAATATTATATATAATAAAAATTAAGTATATAGGTAATAATTATTTATTTGTTTCTTACCACAAATAACAGAGAAAGTAGTTAAATAGTCTACAGACACAATAAGAAGAAAACAATTTTTTTAAGTGTTTCAAATATTCTAGAGAGCTAAAAGACTATTTGAAAAGTTCAACCATACCAAGCAAAATTTTGCGTGGCGGTAAGATACAGTCCGCCCAGTATACGGGAGAGCTTTAACGAGGATGGTACATTATGGAACTAAACTGAAACCTATAGGTGCCTACCTAATTTTGGAAATAAATATTATATGGAATATTAGCTTCCGCTCGCAGTTACACTCGCGTAAAAAATATTATGATTATCCATTTTGCAGCTTTCGTTTGGCATGTTCAGTAGATCACTACCTCCAGAATATTGTTATCACTATGAGCTTCTGCACTTCTTCTCACAATTGCAGCCCCGGAAATACTTTGACAATGTTCTAGTCTCCTGGTATATGTGAATCTTTTTAGCTCACAATTCCAACCGAAAAATACTTCGACTTTCTTCTTGTCTCCTGGTACTTGTGAATCTTTAGCGATCACAATTCAAGCCCAAAAAATACTTTCTCTCCATTTAGCCATGCCATTTACCGAGATATAAAGTAGGTAGGTAAGTCTTATTCCAGAATATGTGCAAAATGTGTGCCAAATTTCATCCAAATCCCTTCAGCCGTTTTTGCCTGATTGTTGCACAAACCTACAAACTTTCACATTTATTATATTAGTAGGATTCTGGTTATCTGCTATCATCGAACGATAAGAAAACTCACAGACTAACCCAGAAAATATGAAAATGTATTAGGAAAATGTCTAAATCTGAATAAACGTTAACTGTAAGCACAAATTAATTAAAAACATCATCTGATAATGTGCTCCTTGCTTTACTTGGTCTATGCTGAACATGTGTCATTTTGACAACGCCTTTCCGTCATCCGTTGTTAATCGATCGTTCAGCTGAGCATCTGTGGAATGGAAAAGATAGCACAGACAATTTTGTGTTTAGTGTTATGAGTAATAGGGAATGACACATTTTTTAAGCATTTATTGATCATTGGACATTTATGTTATTTTCGACTATATTCCCGGTTGCTGCTTCCTGCTTCCACCATTTTCCAGGCCGGCTTTTAAAACCGTGAGTTCTAGTGTTCATAAAAATAAGTGAATGTTTTCATGAAGTAAAATTTTGCTGTATTTTGTAAACACGAAACAGAGATTCGAATATTTTTGAATTATTATGCAATGTGCACTACGATATGTAACAGGAAAACTGCTTGCTTCTCCAATATTATTAAGTATTCAAATTAATTTAAAAAATCTCAAATAATATTTATTTTGACTGCGGTCAGACAGTCGAATTCACCAGCAATAGATACTGGGTAAAACGGGGTGGACAGAAATGATGGGCTGAATAAAAACGAAACAATGATTGGAATTTTCACGTTATTTAATTATTGTGTGCAGCAATGAAGAACTCTCAATTTTTATCAATTATTTTATTTTTAAATGGACGCTTTGTGAACTATTAATGTGGTATTTATGTAAATCCCAATAAAATTTACGTTTTTAATCACCCCTGCATTTCTACCCACTCCATTTTACGTTAACTATACTTTAGACTGTGTAGCAAATTAACAATCACATTTTCATTGTTAAAATATTGCTTTGATATTTTAAACATAAAACCTACTAATTATTCAACTTATCCTGCTATTTTCATCGAGTTTTTTTAAGTACAGCTACCTTGGTTGCAACAATTTTTAATTTGGGAGTTTCAAGCGCCTATCAATTTAAGTAAAGAGATACTAACATGGGATCTCCATGTTGCAAATTGGGTATTCAAGAAGTCACTGGTACGGGGTACCTCCATTCTCACTTCTATCTGAATTGAAACATGCTCGAAGAGTGCAATGTATTTGTTAGCAGAATATAATCATCAAGCTTATCTTATTATTATTGTTTACAGAAAAGCTAACCATGAACCCTCGTGCAGCTTCCTCACGGTCTACTGATGAACCAAAATCTCAGGTATTAACATTATTGAATATTTTCACTATGAACTGCAATTTAAAATGGCTTATGTTTAACTGATCACCTGATTTAGTAAAATATCACAGGCAAAAATAGTAAATGATCACCAGAATATAAAACCGCATTTTAATTTAAAACTATAACCAAGGTTTGTACATCTTGCTATCCTATTAAAGCAAATGACTCCAAACAAATCATAGTTGACCCAATAATAGTAAATGATCACCAAAATTAAAACCGCAGTTTAATATGAAATTATAACCAAACCTACTAAAAACAATCTCTTTTTTCTATTAATGCAAGTCGTTTCTGGCACTCGCCAGCCGCTGCCGCGGCACATAATTATAAATAAAAATTGACATAGTAACATCAGATTTGTCAATGAAACATTTTCATATTTGCAGAATCCAGTTGGACATGTATCTGCTGTATATAAATGCCAGACAAATGTTGCATCTAAGCTCTGTGTTCATGATGCAGTATGTAAGCTGAAAGAAGATGGTGACTTCGATATTGGAGGTACTTATGCAGACACAGAACCTGAGTTCTGGTTCTTCTTCACAACATCTGTCTGCCACGGAGGCAATCACTTACTTAACTTATTTGTGTCCCATAGAAAAACTGGATCTTTTTCCATAGACATTTCTACCTCAAATGACCTATCACAAAGAATAGAACCAGAGAATGATGTTCCCTATTTGCTATTACCAGAAAAAATGACTAAGTACACGTTCAAGTCAGAAAAACAGAATAAAAACTTTTTCATAAACACCTTCTGTTTCAAGAATTTAGAAAAGTTCAACCAATACTGCACTTTGTTCATACCAATAAAAATAACAGTCAACCCTAAGTTTGTGTTGAATGTTAATGTTTTGAAATCTATCAAGCTCCAACATGATTTGAGTGGACTTCTCACGAAACAGGAAACAACAGACTTTGTGCTTGAATCTGCTACTCACAAAAAGTTTCCCACTCACAAGATACTTTTGACCGCACACAGCCCTGTACTTAGAAATATGCTTAAGAATTCTGACCTTACTTCTATGTTTATTGACATAAGTGATAATGACATGGAATTACTTTTACAATTCATATACACGGGTACAATTAAAGATGTGATGAAGCAAGACTGCATGAAGCTGTTGGAGATAGCGGATAAGTTTCAGCTGACGCAACTGTTCACGTTGACGCAGCATGTGATTGGTGATCAAATCAATGTGAACAATGCCGTGGAAATGGCAGTGATTGCCAAGAAATATAAACTGGAGGATTTACAGAAAAGGGTATTTGCCTATATTGCAAAAAATCCGAAAGTGTTGGAGACTGAGGCGTGGAATGACCTCACTGATGTTGAATTAACTAAATACTTGTTTCGGTACACTCGTTCAATGAAAGAGTAAGGATGTCAGAAATGTAGATGCAGCCTGAAACAGGAACAATTTTCAAGTAAAATGATATTATTTATAGAAGTGTTTCAAAACTCCTCCCTTTTTTAGGGTTCCATACCCAAAGGGTAAAACGGGACTCTATTATTAAGACTCCGCTGTCCGACCGTCTGTCACCAGGCTGTCTCTCATGAACCGTGATAGCTAGACAGTTGAAATTTTCACAGACGATGTATTTCTGTTGCAGGCATAACAACAAATAATAAAAATGAAATAGAATTAAAAAATAAAAGGGCCCCCATACAAGAAACGTGACGTTTTTATCTGCTTATGGCACGGAACCCTTTGTGTGCAAGTCCAACTTGCACATGGCCAGTTTTTTATGAAATTTCTCCTTATATGTATTGAATTTAGAATGAGCAATTGTTTAAATTCAGAGATTTATGATTGCTCATGTCGAACTTGAGATTCTAGTGTGTTCCCTGATCTTAATTGTATACTACTGTAAATACATTTCATCACGCGAGGAAATATGTGCTACTTACAATAAATATGTGTCTATCTATCTATTTTTAAGGACAAAACTATTTATAGATCATCAGATCATCTAATTTAAAATTATGCATAAACACTTAATTTTGTATACAAACAAAGTGGAATTTAGGCCTTGCGATGCCCAAGAAATTTAATTTAGTAAAAAAAAATATGTAAATTTTACGTAATTTACTCTTCTATTCACGACGCGATACAAGTCAGTACTATTTTTTAATAAATAATAAATATTGAAACGATACAACGAAATAAACAGACATTTGCTAGGTTGCCAATTTAAAATCCGGGAAAAAATAAAGATTTGTTGCAAAACATTGATTTGACATTTACACATTTTGTACTTTATTTATTTGTCCTTTTGTTTATAGAAGTCCCAATGCATTCGATGTTACTTGTGGGCACTCAGGGCCTAAAT
>NDFZ01004878.1:54026-83864 GCA_002192655.3 Mamestra configurata
ATTTTTTAATAAATAATAAATATTGAAACGATACAACGAAATAAACAGACATTTGCTAGGTTGCCAATTTAAAATCCGGGAAAAAATAAAGATTTGTTGCAAAACATTGATTTGACATAAATTACACATTTTGTAACTACTTTATTTATTTGTCCTTTTGTTTATAGAAGTCCCAATGCATTCGATGTTACTTGTGGGCACTCAGGGCCTAAATTACTATGGCGGCTTGGTATCCCCCTTTATTAATTAGGCAGTGGTGGGTGAGTAATTGCCAGTTACATTATCTTAACATCTACCTATATTTATAATCATTAAACATACCTAACTAGTTTTGTGGAGATTTGGTCATTAAACTTTGTAATATACCTACTTAGATGTTAATGTAATACCATGTATTTGTATAATGTATAAACATTTATCATGTTGTATATTTAAAGTGATTTGATTGAGATTGTAAGTGCTCGACTATATTGCTAAGTACAGAACCCTAGATTGGAAAGAATGTGATATTAAATGGAAAAGAATGATTTTGAACATGGTAAAGGTCTGTGATAGTAGTCCGAGCATTTTGAGAACAGTGTAAAAAAATATACTTGTGCATCTTTTACTGTGGTATTATCACATCTTTATCTGCTAAGAAACAAATTAATTTTATAATGTAAAACTTTTATAGTTATTTTCATGTAATGCTTATACTTATGTATTTATTTAAATAGATATATTTTGTTACTTTCGGTGTATTAAATACAAATTAAATAATAAATTTGTTTTAATTCTTGTATTAGGGTAAAGATACAACCAATGCCTTTTCATATGTCTTTGAGGAAACAGGAGGTACATGCTACGTCCGCATCTCTTCGTTTTTAGGGTTCCGTAGTCGTACGGAGTCCGTAGTAGCTCAGAGACGCTTAGCTAGCGCTAGGAAGTACAAAATCTTGAAATACTTACTTTTTTTTTATAGGTAGGTAGGTATGTAAAGTGGCAATGTTTTTTTTTATTGTCTACTCCATCGTGTGTGTCGTTGGATTGTTCATTTAAAAGTTTTAGCAAACCTAGGTACGTACCTATTTATCCACATACATTCCCAACACTACCTACCTATCTTATTGATAAGTCTACCGTATGGTAGACTTATCAATAAGATAGGTAGGTAGTGTTGGTTACTGCTACAACTAAATTCGAAATAGCAATTGTATAATTGCTATTTCGAATTTAGTTAGATTGACAAATAATGTAACATACCTACCTACCTATTGTTAGGTTTTACAGTGAATATATAGGTACTAATTTTGCAATCTATGTCCATCGTCGAGAGATCTTATTACATTGCTCCGAGCCGGAATGTTACGCTGTTATCGTTTTATACTTACTAACTACACGAAAAAGAAAGAAAGAAAGATCGCTGTAAGCCTTATGAACCGCTTAAATTAAGCCTATCAAAAGAGTTACCTACCCATATCATTTGGGTTTTTGATTAACTGCTTAGAAAAACCCTACCGAAAAACCTTTCAACGGGTAACCCGAATGGTCCCTGATTCTTCTTCATTCAATTATTTTTCGTAAATGCTAAGTTTGCTCAAACTGCTACAATTTTCTTACTTAGGTACCTATTGCATTTTTATACCCTTCGTAACTTTTAAACGAAAGGTCCGATTTGAATTATTTAAAGTGTAGGTAATTATTATGTACAGATGCCAGCACATCAAGCTAGTCGAAACTGACAAATTTTGTCAGTAAACCTTGAAAAGAAATTTTACAGATTGTTGTAGCTTGATGTGCTGTCTGTAGGTACATAATCAACCTTAATTATCAAACCATTTAAATGGATAATGATTATAACATAATTCCAAATCACCACTATTCTATTCCACCCGGGTTTTGATATTGAACAAAAAGCGGTCATTGTGACTGAATCATAATTGTTAGACATATATACCCTCGCGGACTTTTCTATAGGTAATAATGAGTACCTACTTATTTACTTTAATCTTGGAGTACATTATTTTTATAGAACGTGTAACAGAATAAACGCAAAACCCTCTTAAAAGGGCATTGTACTCATCATTAGGAACAACTTTCACCATGGGACCAACCCTGAAATCGCGAAAAAAGATTGGAATGCCCCATACATTTTATGTGCGTATTATTCGACAAAATACACGCACCCAGAACTGAAATGCAAACAGTAGAATTTATTTTTACGCGATTTCGAGGTTGGTAGATTACTCCTTATAATATCAGCTATCTGCCAGTTACAGTCCCGTCAAAATCGGTCCAGCCGTTTCGGAGATTAGCCAGAACGAACTGACAAAATATTGTTTCTTTGTTTTATAAAAGTTCGTAATAGACTTCAACAATAATTATGGACCGAATATGTCTGAAATAAAAAGATTTTATTTTATTTTTGGTATTACAACATACTCGTACATCAATGTTATTTATTTGTTTTAACCGTGATTCAACAAGGGCTCACAGTTTAATAAATTAATAGAGATGTAGGTGTCGTATCTTCATTTTGAATTCGTTCACACTTTTTATTACCCATAAAGCAACGCAGGAGGGGGCACCCAGTGAGTTAGGAACACGAGTGTTCAAAATATTGAGACATATTCTTATGAGTTTTCTACGAAAGACCCGTGATCCAAGCATGGCAGAATAGAAAAAAAGTTTTAAATTGAATGACTGAATGAATGGAAATTGAAGTTTACATAAGACCATAGACTACTTTGTCTTTATTTTTTGTGACAACCATACACAATTGAAATTCTCTCTCCCTCATCCCAAGGTACCCTCCCGTCAAGCGTGGCTAATCAAGGCACGAAAAGGTGAGGTTTGTCATCATTTTAGAGCATTTAATTCTGTTTATTTAGCGGATATCCGTACGTAATTTCAGTGAATTTGCTACTCAGTGTCGAAATTTTAGTGTGAACTTCCGTAAAGTCGTGGAAAAACAGGTGAAAACATCGGAATGCTTAGAATTTTGTTGTAACAGTGTGGACTCTCGAAGCGTTGGATTTTTTATGTCCGAAAACTCAGAACGGAAACGGTTTTCGCTTATCAAACAGTTTTAATTTTTAGGAAAATGAGCAGCTCGGAGGAGGTATCATGGATTTCATGGTTTTGCGGGCTTCGGGGAAACGAGTTCTTTTGCGAGGTATGTCATTTAATGTAGTCACATAAGGTGGAGATCGCTACAGATATTGATCCAACATGTTACTGTTGTAGGTGGACGAGGATTACATTAACGATAAATTCAACTTGACGGGGCTAAATGAGCAGGTGCCACATTACAGACAAGCACTGGACATGATTCTGGACCTGGAACCTGGTGAGTACATGCACCACCTTATTACGACGCCTCATGAGGTCATAATACTGTCACTGCATTTGAAAAGACTAATGTAAAACAGTAATAAAAAAAGAAACAAAGTTAAGACTTTAAGTGCTCGTTTTTTAGGTCATACACCCAACTTGAAAAGTTAACCTCTATGCTTGTATTGGTAAAAATTGGTAAAACATAATTTGAACCTACTTATGTTACTGAATCAAAACTTATCATACTTACAAAAACATAACCTTAATTGGAACTAAAATCTGTGTCAGACGAGATAAACTATGCTAATTGTTTCTGGCTATTGAGATTTGTTATCATAATATACAGCTAAAAAGTGGGTCTGTCTGTTGAGTGTAATTTTATGGCTAAGTCTATGTCTGGGATTTGTGATAATGGTCTAATGTAGCTGTGTGCATGTGGGACACAGTACTCAGCATAGGCACAACTACACAGCATAGAATCACTGCACTGGCAGGGACTCCAGATGCCATTACCAAGGTTCAGCCCTCACCGTTTCAACATTTGACTATGGCATCTCTAGCCGTGGCATCAAAGGAATCTGTATGCTCTGTCAGAACAACTAGCTATTCTATTATTGGTTCCAAGTGAATAAAACATTCAGAAGCCCATATACGATAATATATGTTTAGTGTGATAGCCCATACTGTTATTAAAAGTATGTTAAAGAGAAGAGGCCTATGTTATCTGATACAAGACTGAATGAAATATTGGTAATGATAATGATATATTAATTAATAAATGAATTATTAGTAATGACCACACAACTCCAAAGTAGAACTTCATTAACTAAAGATACAATTATTGTCATTAATTTTTCTCTAATGGAAATGACTCATTTCACTCTTATTATTAGTAACAATATGTTATCTTGTTTGTTTTTAGATGATGACCTTGATGACAACCCAAACCAGTCCGATCTGGTGGAGCAGGCCTCCGAGATCCTCTACGGACTCATTCACGCTCGCTACATTTTAACTAATAGGTAAGGACAGCATGCATTTGTTACTTTATTGATAAGAGGGGTTATTACTAGCTGAAGGTAAAGATATGGTTGCTAGACCAGATCTGCATTTATGAACATAATATTGCTGTCCTATGCTAGGACAGTACAATGGAACAGGCAGGCCAAAATAAAGGATAAGAAAAAAGCAAAATATTATGTAAAAGAAAAATAAAAAGGGACTTGAAGGCAATCAGCACTTTTGAAAGCCAAGTTTCAGTTTGTAAAACATTCTTCACCACTTCCTAGTGTAGATGGTAATAAATAGCGGCACAACAAACTCCCCAGCAAATAGTACAAGAACTCCTACGGACAAAATTATCTGATTTTTCTTTACATTGCTAAAAAATCATTGCTAGTGTATTAATCTTTTTGTCAGCTAAACAAGGTCGACATGCTTATGTAATAAATATAATTATAATAATTACGGAAATATCCAATTGCAGGGATATGTTTACCACAGCCAGAGATAAAATAAAAAAATATTTTTGACTCTGAATTAAAATTCAAGGCATTGCTTTATTCACATTGTTATTCCATTTTGTATTTGTTTTTGACAACATTCTGGTCTTGATCATTTTAACCAAACATTCATGCTTAAATAGCATGACTAGCAAGAATAAAAATAGTAAGGGTACTTATGCAGTATTCTGTGTGTCTGGTATAAACCAATTTGTTATAGACACAAGCATGTGTTGTTTCCACCCTTCAAAATGTATGGGTAAAGTCCAATTGACTATTTATATAGTTAGCATAACAATGAATACACAAAATGTTTTGAATCATTTTTACAGAGGCATCGGACAAATGTTAGAGAAATTCCAGGCTGGCGATTTCGGCCATTGTCCCCGCGTTTATTGTGAATGCCAACCTATGCTTCCACTTGGTAAGTGTTTTATTAACATTATTTATTAACTCTGCTAGGCGGGGGTCTCCAAGCGTCGCCACATCAACAGATCTAGTGCTTCTCACATCTAGCAAGGCAGGCCTATGGCTAGCAGTAGAGGTCTTTCCATCGATTCGACGCTCTATGTGTAGTGGGTTTGCTTCCCGAAATCAATTAATATTTGTATGAGCTAGTTTTTCCAGAACCGTTGCTTCTGTGTGGGATTTAGTTATTAATACGTGATAATTTATTACTTTTCGGAACATTCCGATGAACTTTAGATACTGATTAATATTAATTAGCACAGAGGCTACTATTTGTCTAATTATAAATATATTCCACAATGCCGCTACACAGCTCCCTTCTAATTGCCTTATTAAGCATAATTCTAGTTCTGTATTAACTATCAATGTACTAAGAATCTGAAACTGATAGTTGGTATAAAAATATCACAGTAATTTTTATGCGAAAAATAATGACAATGATTTGTAGACTTGCCATAGACAGTAGTGTTATTGTTCCCGAATTATTTTCAGTGTTAATAACCTCGGCTTTTCACCTCTTGTTATTTTGTCTACAAATTGGATATGGTCTGCTATGAACATTTGCCAATTTTTTCTTAAATATATTCCGACTTTTAACTACGGAAATCTGACAGTCAGTCTTGCCAAGGACTATTCTGCCGTCATAAGAGAAAGGACGTATCTATGTCACCGGAAAATGGCAAAAGTCGTAAGATTGTAAAATATCTCGTGAAATTGTAAAACTATTTTTTCTAGATAAGTAACTGACAGATTTATTGTGTACAAAACGATGTTTTCATAATATATCATTATAATCTAATCAAGTTTTATTACAATCTTACGGAGTCTGCAATTTTCCGGTGACATCTACACAAAAATAAATTAACCGATTAACGATTAAAATAATTAAACGTCGGAAATCGGTTACTTCGTTTTGTATCGATACATCCTTTTTTCTCATGACGGCAGTATTGTCTTACACAATCACTGGGTTCTGCAGATCAAAAAGGTAGTCGTGTGAAATACTGGTCCATATACATATGTAGTTATCTCCGGCATGAGCACGAATATTTTACGTGAACGATGATATCGTTCACGTAAAATATCGAAAAGACTCGTTTTTAATTAAGTTGCATGGTTTGTTCTAACTACTGTAGTACAAATAGCAGCTAGACTGATTGGGCACGCGCTTGACACGTGTTCTTTATCTACTTATCAGAAAACAAAGACATTGAACCAATGCTAAACATGATTAACATTTTCAGTTGCAATAATCTGATGATTTACTGAAAACTATTCGATTTTCATAACTAGCTAAATACAAAAGAGTTTCTAGAGGGAGTTTGGAGGCCTTTATCCAACCGCAATTATTATACAAGCTGAAATTTTAATGGTTGTTTTCCCGCAGCGAAATGAATTTGTCTTGGATCTTGATCAAGAAATGGCAGAATAACACTTGTGATTTAACAAAACTCGAAAGCGACTTCGAACCAATAGTTATACATCGCGATAGTTTCGCGCAAAGCGGCCGCGGTCGTTGCCCTTCGCGTATCAAGCAGCTGATACGTATAACATAAAAGGAAGGGCCTTACTACGCGCGGGAGCTTATTTTGCTCTGAACATTTATGAATCGCTTTTCACTTTGTCTTTGGTGCGCCACCGCTCTGCCAGTAGTACCTACGTCACGTCTAGTTAGTTACTATTTCTTCTCACGCTTTCGAGTTTATGAATATTTTTTTAATTATTTGAAAACTAAAACGTTTTTGTTTTTAAGTTTAACTTTGTTTCGATAGTACACACTGATGGCTAATCTTTCTGCTGCGGGAAAACAACCATTATGATTTCAGCTTATATAAGGTGATAAAAATTCAACTGCAAGAATTTCGTGTACATGCCCAGTATCATCTAAACAACAACCACAAAAAAGAGCTAGATTATTTTTTCACACTTAAAAATAATTTAGCAAAATATTTTTATGTGCACTGTACTGCGGGGCTGTTTACGTACCTATTTGAATACGCGCGTACAAATTTGTGCTTAGTGAAAATATTGCATATCTTTGAAACGGATTGTTCTACACAACGTGTAACAGAATAATAATAATAATATGTTGGGACAACTCACACACGGTCATCCGATCCCAAACTAGGCAGAGCCTGTGCTATGGCAACCAGACAACTGATAAACATACTTATATATTTCTAAATACATACATATTATAGACAAATTACACCCAGACACAGAACAAATGATCATGCTCATCACACAAAGATTTGTCCTGGGTGGGAATCGAACCCACGACCTCCGGTTTAGCAGTCAGGGTCACTAACCACTCGACCAACAGGCCAGTCGCCAGAATAAACGCATAGTGGTCCCATAGTGAAAATTGTTTATAATGATGAGTACAATAAACCGTTAAGAGGTATTGCGTTTATTCTGTTACACATTGTGTGATTAATGCAGTTGTTTTTTTAACGCCTTATAAACTATTCTATTCTAAACAATCTTAACGCGACCTATACTCCCGCAGGTCTATCAGACGTCCCCGGCGAGGCGATGGTGAAGCTGTACTGTCCGCGCTGCATGGACGTATACACGCCTAAGTCGTCGCGGCACCACCACACCGACGGCGCCTACTTCGGCACCGGCTTCCCGCACATGGTGTTCATGGTGCACCCCGAGTACCGGCCCAAGAGACCCGCCTCGCAGTTCGTGCCTAGGTAAGCGCACTATTCTGCTTCTGGAGGGAGGTTGGCGAGATCAAATGATATCAAGGCTCACACATACAATGGTCCAACATGTCCTGATGTTGGACCATTGTATAGTAAGTGGGGAGACCTAACCCCGATAAATAGATGTTCAGTTGTGATCACCATCATCATAATCCTCAGCTTGACTTCGTCCAGTACTGAGCATAACGTAGGTCTGTCTTTTCTCGTGTAAATATATGGTGTCCTCTGAACCACTGGAAAAAATTGGGCAACAAACTATATGATATCATCTGCCTAGCCTTTTTCCAATTATGTTGAGATTGACTTGCAGTGTGATCAACACCACAGTTACTCTAAATGAGTTATTTTGATAAAGATTAGACATCATTTTAATTTCTCATATGGCTGGTGTTTAGTCTTCATGAGAGTAAAGGTTGAAACTATTATCATTTGGTGTGTAGTTAGTTGCACAGTAGTCGTTGTTCCATGTTCCCTTATGTATGCGCTTTATTTGTTTTTATCATACTTATGAAGGTAACGTTCACGTCACCAGGTTGTACGGATTCAAGATCCACCCGCTCGCATACCAGATCCAACAGCAGGCCGCGGCTAACTTCAAGGCGCCGCTGCGGAGTCTCTCGTATAACAACGGTAAACGCTAGGGCCGCGCCGCGCGCCCCCGAGCGCCCCGCACACTGATACAGACTCCATGCTCCCTGTCCTCGAGCACACCACCGACGTGTGACGTCACGCGTGCGGGACGCACCGCGCAGGTGCCTTCCGTAACGCCCTAAATACTCATCTAGTTTCATGCTGCGAGCACAACTTACAACACATATGAGAACCAATTTTCATTCATTTTATACTGGTTGTGATCAAAATTGCTGTCCAATTTATTGCTTTAAATTTAAAACAAAATAAATCGTGAAAGATTTCCGTCACTATGGTTCTTATATGACGCCTTTTGTCTCGCACGATGAATTGTTGTGTTCCTTCTGTTTCTAAATCTAACTTTCACGCTTATAATAAGCTTCAGTCTGAAGTGTTACTGGCGGAGGTTTGGCTTACCTCGGTAGCTGTGTCACGTGTCGGAGGCCGGGGCGGCGCGGGCACGGGAGCTGATCTGTATCATAACACGTGAACAAGCAGGTGTCGTACTTGTGGACTAAACAACCTCGTCTGCTATAACAGTTGGGTCTGCTAGCGCTGTTTATGTTCAACATACCGACAGAAGCAGAGGCCTTTCTAAACATTAGAATACTTACATGGGGCTGTTCTGTTTGTCGTGGGATGTTGTTCTATTAATATTATGATAATTACTACCTGTGGCCAACTAGTGATAACTTAACACTCTATTGTAACTCCAGCAGCAGCTCGCTCTCGGCACAGTCTTGTGACACTCTCGAGTGATCGAACTCATAAGTGGAGACACGTATTTAGTTTAATGAGACTTGTGTCTATAAAATCATAAGTATTGTAGTAAGTAAATGCAGTTGACGAGTCGTAGCAATATGTACTGTAGCTTGCATTCAATAAGAAGTAATAGTAGGGGGTTCATGTATTTTTATTTTTATATCCGATAACAACCATTAGGATGTAGGAGATCATTACATGGACGCGTTCTTTCATGAGAGACATATTCTATTTCGTTCTTGTGTACCGGTTCCAGTAATTATCAATAAACGATAAGACAACTATTGGCCTTTTTTCTTGCTTCTCCTGCATGTTGACCACGACGAATCCTCGCTGAACGCATACAAATGGATTTCTAGATTCCAAATTAGATCTCGTGTGACGTAACACTATGAGAGCCATCGTAGCATTGCCGTCGACTAGAACTTGCGACGGGACCAATATAGTACAGTTTAAATGAGTATCACTTGCTAGTTACGTACTAATCGCTATGACGTAGTGCCGCGCTATCATGGACTGTTCACATACAGTGGGCCGCTACGGCTCCGTCAGTCATGAGCTTGATGACGAGTCGTTGAGACGCTTTAGGCTTGTTGCATTGCCTGCTACGCTTGTTTGTGATTGCAATACATAGCTAGGCGTTGAGCCGCTTCTAGCGAGCCCATCGCGATGTGAATGGCCCATCCGCATCACGATACTCGGTAAATTAACAAGAGCCTTTGTCGCACTACACCCGATCTTAAACGTCGTGGACTAACATTTTAACAGAAGAAAATGTTTGTTTGCCGCAGAAATGAAGACTTCCAGTAACATTCCAAAATGATTATTTAGCCACCGTGTGCGCCGCTCGCAGGCCACGCGCCAGGGCATAGCCCCGGAGCCGCTGCGATGAGCTCGTGACCTGCGCCGCGCCTCACTTGTACAAGCTATATATCTACTACGAGTAACATACATAATGATAATATTTATTATTTAACTATTAATTTTATTACTTCCCATATAACGATAGTTATGTTTTAAATTCAATAAAGTTTATTTTTACGTTTTCTGTATAATATGTTTTTCATTTACTTTGTGTGTAAAAATAGTTTTGACATGATGTTGTATAATAAAACAAACTTTTTTTTATAAATATAGGTATATCATTTATTTGATTTTATTAATTATTCATAATTTAACTTAAGACATCAAAAACAATGAACAAAGTATTTAATACATAACAAAATTATATATTCCAAACAGTTACTTATGTGACTGACTAGTCCTTATTGTACATTATGTATTTCTAAAGTATCTGAAGTATGAAGCTATGACCAAGATAAGGCATATGGAACAAAACTATATTTTTAATTAAAGTATACTGACATCACCTGAGACATTATCAAAAAGTTCACTTACATACTAGAGTAGAAAAATTTTACAAAAATAAGTTTAAGAAACATGATTTAGAAAGATAACGCTGAGCAAGAAACTACAAATAAGCAGTTTTGACAGACAACATACATTTTAACTTCAATACATATTAGAAGTTAAGAACATAACTAGAAATATATTACACAATGACACTGGTCGGAGGCTTGGCTCCTTATTGTTTACAAACAATCAATTCTACATTCAAGTCTATTCAGTCATAAAAGTGCACAATTGTTTGAGTAATTCATGATTAGTTATCTCCTCAAAAGAACTACTGCGAAGTACTTCTTTATTTTCTTTTATAAATTTCAAAGCCTCAGATTTCAGAAATTCCGAGTCATATATATCACTAATGATTAGAATATCTAGGGCATTATCTAAAAACATGTGTTCAGAGAGAGCATACTCGGAGAGCTCCCAAAGCCCTTTCAAGTTGTATCTATCTGCTAACATAAGTAAGCTACCAAAGTTAGTATTTTCTACTTCCTTGACAGTTCCTGTATAAATGAATTCTAACATGTACTTGAGATCTTCCCCACTAACATCGATTAGTTTCACATAACTATTCTGGCTCTCTGCTGTCTCTCCTTTGAGCATAGCCTTGAAGACTTCACTGTGTGCAGCAAGTATGACTTTGTGAATGTCAAACTTGACTCCATCAGCAGATTCAATGACAAAATCAGAGCCAATAGGGTCAGCCAAGAGAGCACTGCAGTCATGGTTGAGTTTAATGTTGTTAATGACTTCAAGACTAACTCCCTCTGAATCGGCAAAAGGAAATGAGGCAGCTATAAGCAATTTCTTGTCTTTCAAACATTGAATATCTAGTTCTGTGAAATTGTATGTGGTGAGGTAAGAGTGAGACAGCTCATTGAGTTGTTTGAAATGGAACTCTGTAAGGTACTGCTTCAAGAAAACTGTGTCAGATTTCTTTTGAACCTTGAACTTGTTGCCGCAGCTCAGTGCAACACTGAAAGAGCTTACTCCATGATTGCAGATAAAAAGATGGAGGAGGAATGTACTACCGACTTGCTCCGTTTTGTACGAGAACCAGTAATCCGCCACATCCTGCATATAAGTCCCGCCGATGTCATAGAAGTTAGGCCGGTAGAACTTCTGGTATATGCTGTCCAGATACAGACATTTTACTTCACGAGTCTGGACTGTACGATGCCCAAACACCACGTCCTTAGCCTGGAGATACAAATTGCGCAAGGTATTAGTCATCCTCAAGTTTGAAAAAAACCAGGTATCAGATAAATATTATTGAAATCTACCTTAATGGTTGGTTTCTTCACCCCAGGATCTCCTACGCGTGGCTCGTACATGATAAAGTTTTTGTTGACAAATAAACAGTAATTTATTGAAAATATAGTAGGAAAATACTCTGATCGAATCTGTAATCAATGAAAACGGAAAAACGCGTCTAATTTACGAAGAGCAGTAAAGCCGTGCAGATGTCAGTGTCATTTATTATTTTGACATTGAAAGCTTCGTCACTAAATGGGTAGCAATATCAGAAGCTCTCGTCCACTGTTCCTGTTTGGACACTGTTCTGTTAGTAAGCAAGCAGTGCATTCACTCTATTCACAGCGATCGGATTACACATGTACATAACTCCCAGCAACTAGATTGCTGGTGCGCTGCATAATTAATAAGGTTACAAGGACCGTGGAGGCACCAAACCCACTACAAAAAATACAAATCAAATGAGTTAACTTTTCAAGCACATTATTTACGATACGACGTAACATACACTCCCATTGCAGGTAAAGGCCTCTGTTCCCCTTTTTATCATCATATCGTCATCTGTTTTGGAGCCTGAAGAAATTGTTGAATTCTATTTTCATTTCTTCTCCGACATGTGTGAAGTAAATAAATGGTGAAAACTTAGCATTATTCGGACATAGGAACAAAAAGTTTTAAAAGTGGCAACTTGAATTAAATAACATGTCACTTTGACAATTTGACAGTGCATGGATCTCGATTGTTTTTAGAATTTTTCATTTCAATATTCCGTAATTTTACTTTGGATATCTTCCTAATGCTATGACAATTACTGAGGCTCTAAGCCTCTATCAGAATGGTTCTAAACGCCGCTGTGCAGATGTTGAGGTGAGTAAGGAATACATTTTGTTGTAACCTAGTTTGTAATTTCGAAATTCTGTAATTTTCCCCAGTGAGGTCAATGATCACAAAAATTTATGTTTTCATAGGGGTAATTTGATGGCTCTCAGCTGTAGAGAAGTTAGCACGATTCTCAAGATTTTATGACTATGGTTATGAAAACCAATGACCCTGTATAAGTCGTCATTGAAAGACACAAACAGTTTTCTTGAATACTAAACGAAAGTAAATAGATATTCATAAATCGATATATTTTTTTCTTATAGGGAGGCAGATGAGCTGAAACAGAAAATATCAAAATTTAAGAGTGGAACGTCTATGCTCCAAGAAAGGGGTCTTTGGGCTTCACAACAACAGTTACAAAAGGTTTGAACACATTCTTATGCAAACTATTTACCACCTTATAATGCAGAAATCCTTTATTGAAAATGCTTGGATACATTTTCTCTTTGAAATTATAGCATAATCTTCTTCAAATGCCAAACTTCTGTTGAGGTTAATCATTTGTTTATTGGTATGTTTGCAAATGGTAATCTCTGGAAATACTTATCTGAAACTGAATTTGTTCATTGATAGCCATTGCTGAACTGAATGCAATGTTGTACAATATGTTATGTTTTATCTAGTGGTATAGGCCAGGAATGGCGAACCTACCTAGTCGTGGCACGCAGCAAAATAATTTGGGGATGCCTATACAAGATTACTTAGCAACTTGAATGATTAGCAACAACAGAAATCATGCTGAACTTTGAATTTTAATTGAAGAAACGCAAAGCTGATTGGCATTAAGATTGCTTTATGAATTTATAGTTACAAAAAAGAGTTAAGTTAATAGCGTCTAGTGTTATTTTTTGTCCATTGTATCACCAAGTCAAGATTTTTGGTGACCCGTCATGGCAAAAATTATTTTTGTAATGAAAATGGCACGTTCGTCAAAAAAGGTTTGCCATCCCTGGTATAGGCTATGGGCTAAGGCAATACTAAAGATCTAGCTAGTATCTGAGAGACTTATCCAGGCCTCAGTTTGTTACTGATAACTGTCCACTAATAAATGTTGAGGATGTACCAATTTGAGAACCTTTTATTAATACCACATTGTTGTTTTATGCTCTCAGGTATACCAAAAAGTATTAGTTTTGGATTTAGACTATGCATTGGACAAGAAAGTGGAACAAGACTTGTGGAATGTTGGCTTCAAACAGCAGATTGAGGCCCTACAGGCTATATCTAAAGACAGAAAGGTAAGTAATGATAATAATATCTTGGGACAACTCACACACGGTCATCCGATCCCAAACTAGGCAGAGCCTGTGCTATGGCAACCAGACAACTGATAAACATACTTATATATCTCAAAATACATACATATTATAGAAAATTTACACCCAGACACAGAACAAATGATCGTGCTCATCACACAGAGATTGGTCCTGGGTGGGAATCGAACCCACAACCTCCGGTTTAGCAGTCAGGGTCACTAACCACTCGACCAACAGGCCAGTCATGGAAAACAACCATAAAAGAATACTTGATTATGTTATAAACTGAGTCATGTATGTAGTGCCCACAAATGTAGTTAATATTTGTGCAACATTTCGTTTAAACCAATGACTAGTTCACGAATATTGAGGCCCTAATGCTGTACCCTCACTTAAACTCGACACAGTTGGCGCAGTGGTTGAGCGATTGGCTGCTGTGCTTTGTGTCGCGGGTTCGAATTATGTGTATGGCCTACAGATAGTTGTTCCAGGTCTGGCTGTTTGTGTATGTGAGTTTGTATGTTTGTAAACGCACCCACGACATAGGAGAAATTCCTAGTGTAGGGCAATGTTATAAAAAGTCTCATCCTCCTCCATGCAATCTCTGCAGAGTGGGCTGTCAGTGATTCCTATGTCATTGAGGTGTTTATTATAAGACCCATGGCCAGTTGTGACGGCTGTGACTAATTGCAACTGTTGCTTAGTCAGTCTTAGGGCTTTTTTCGTGAAACGGCCATCAATAGAGACAAGTGTCAACCCACAGCTTGTGATGTTTGTCACTGGTGCGTTTCCTTATCAGGTTGCAACAATTGTTGTTACAGAATCCCCTTCGCAGTGAAGGGCAGGCTATGCTGTCATGGGTGTTGCAGGCAGCTGCTGGATTCTACCTCTGCTTGCTGCATCAAATCTGCACTACATTCAAATTGGACTTACCATTTAGGTTTGTAATAACTCTCACATCTTTACTCTACACCAATTGTAATGGGCTCTTCATCTGTAAAGCCCTTCAAATTTATAGTTACTTATTTGGTTGCTTGTATAAATAAACTTTTGGTAAGAGCTGTGGCCACAGTTGACCATATTTTTTTTTATCCATCTCCTGTTTAGTGCTCAAATTTGGGCTTAGAAAGAACACTGGTTTCCATCAGCCATCCTGCAAAATTCCTTCTACTACACGACCTTTTACCATGTAATATTTGATCCCCCCCAGACGGCGCGCATCACTGTTAGGTCTAGTGGAAGGCTGGGGCGCCGGCGAGTCGGCGGTGGGCGCTCGCCTGCCACCCCCGGCCTCCGCGCGGTACATCTGCCAACATTGTCTGGTGCATCTCGGAGACCTGGCCCGATATCGGCAGCAGTTGCGTGTTGCACACACGTTTTATAGGTATGATTCTTATTTTTCCGTAATCTGATAATTCTTGTGCCTGTCCCGAAAGCTTCTGTTCGATGTTCATAAAAAAGGCAAAGGCAGAAAGAACTTTTTTCTAAAACCATTGAAAAAATATGGAAAGTGTTTTTTTTAACTTCTAGCATAATGTTGTTTTTGTATCTCAAAGTAAACAAATTTAATTACAAGCTAGTTGCTTGTCATGCTGCGACTTTCGTAGATCGCTAGTGTTTTTCGCGAGCGCAGTACTGGTTCCTATTCTACTATATCCTCACTTTCTTCCAGACACGCGCTAGTAGTATCAGCGCATTCAGGCCAGCCGTACAACCAACTGGCGCTAGTAGCGTGGAGACGCGGGCGGCGCCTGGGCGCACTGTACTGGCACGTGCGCTCTCTGCTAGTGCGCGCGCCCTTCCCGCCCGCACCCGCCAACCTGGCGAGGACGCTGAGAGCTGCTGCGGCACTCCCTGGGTATGTAGAGTGACTGTGCCGTGCTAGCAGCTGGCGCCAGCACTGTACTGGCACGTGCGCTCTCTGCTAGTGCGCGCGCCCTTCCCGCCCGCACCCGCCAACCTGGCGAGGACGCTGAGAGCTGCTGCGGCACTCCCTGGGTATGTAGAGTGACTGTGCCGTGCTAGCAGCTGGCGCCAGCACTGTACTGGCACGTGCGCTCTCTGCTAGTGCGCGCGCCCTTCCCGCCCGCACCCGCCAACCTGGCGAGGACGCTGAGAGCTGCTGCGGCACTCCCTGGGTATGTAGAGTGACTGTGCCGTGCTAGCAGCTGGCGCCAGCACTGTACTGGCACGTGCGCTCTCTGCTAGTGCGCGCGCCCTTCCCGCCCGCACCCGCCAACCTGGCGAGGACGCTGAGAGCTGCTGCGGCACTCCCTGGGTATGTAGAGTGACTGTGCCGTGCTAGCAGCTGGCGCCAGCACTGTACTGGCACGTGCGCTCTCTGCTAGTGCGCGCGCCCTTCCCGCCCGCACCCGCCAACCTGGCGAGGACGCTGAGAGCTGCTGCGGCACTCCCTGGGTATGTAGAGTGACTGTGCCGTGCTAGCAGCTGGCGCCAGCACTGTACTGGCACGTGCGCTCTCTGCTAGTGCGCGCGCCCTTCCCGCCCGCACCCGCCAACCTGGCGAGGACGCTGAGAGCTGCTGCGGCACTCCCTGGGTATGTAGAGTGACTGTGCCGTGCTAGCAGCTGGCGCCAGCACTGTACTGGCACGTGCGCTCTCTGCTAGTGCGCGCGCCCTTCCCGCCCGCACCCGCCAACCTGGCGAGGACGCTGAGAGCTGCTGCGGCACTCCCTGGGTATGTAGAGTGACTGTGCCGTGCTAGCAGCTGGCGCCAGCACTGTACTGGCACGTGCGCTCTCTGCTAGTGCGCGCGCCCTTCCCGCCCGCACCCGCCAACCTGGCGAGGACGCTGAGAGCTGCTGCGGCACTCCCTGGGTATGTAGAGTGACTGTGCCGTGCTAGCAGCTGGCGCCAGCACTGTACTGGCACGTGCGCTCTCTGCTAGTGCGCGCGCCCTTCCCGCCCGCACCCGCCAACCTGGCGAGGACGCTGAGAGCTGCTGCGGCACTCCCTGGGTATGTAGAGTGACTGTGCCGTGCTAGCAGCTGGCGCCAGCACTGTACTGGCACGTGCGCTCTCTGCTAGTGCGCGCGCCCTTCCCGCCCGCACCCGCCAACCTGGCGAGGACGCTGAGAGCTGCTGCGGCACTCCCTGGGTATGTAGAGTGACTGTGCCGTGCTAGCAGCTGGCGCCAGCACTGTACTGGCACGTGCGCTCTCTGCTAGTGCGCGCGCCCTTCCCGCCCGCACCCGCCAACCTGGCGAGGACGCTGAGAGCTGCTGCGGCACTCCCTGGGTATGTAGAGTGACTGTGCCGTGCTAGCAGCTGGCGCCAGCACTGTACTGGCACGTGCGCTCTCTGCTAGTGCGCGCGCCCTTCCCGCCCGCACCCGCCAACCTGGCGAGGACGCTGAGAGCTGCTGCGGCACTCCCTGGGTATGTAGAGTGACTGTGCCGTGCTAGCAGCTGGCGCCAGCACTGTACTGGCACGTGCGCTCTCTGCTAGTGCGCGCGCCCTTCCCGCCCGCACCCGCCAACCTGGCGAGGACGCTGAGAGCTGCTGCGGCACTCCCTGGGTATGTAGAGTGACTGTGCCGTGCTAGCAGCTGGCGCCAGCACTGTACTGGCACGTGCGCTCTCTGCTAGTGCGCGCGCCCTTCCCGCCCGCACCCGCCAACCTGGCGAGGACGCTGAGAGCTGCTGCGGCACTCCCTGGGTATGTAGAGTGACTGTGCCGTGCTAGCAGCTGGCGCCAGCACTGTACTGGCACGTGCGCTCTCTGCTAGTGCGCGCGCCCTTCCCGCCCGCACCCGCCAACCTGGCGAGGACGCTGAGAGCTGCTGCGGCACTCCCTGGGTATGTAGAGTGACTGTGCCGTGCTAGCAGCTGGCGCCAGCACTGTACTGGCACGTGCGCTCTCTGCTAGTGCGCGCGCCCTTCCCGCCCGCACCCGCCAACCTGGCGAGGACGCTGAGAGCTGCTGCGGCACTCCCTGGGTATGTAGAGTGACTGTGCCGTGCTAGCAGCTGGCGCCAGCACTGTACTGGCACGTGCGCTCTCTGCTAGTGCGCGCGCCCTTCCCGCCCGCACCCGCCAACCTGGCGAGGACGCTGAGAGCTGCTGCGGCACTCCCTGGGTATGTAGAGTGACTGTGCCGTGCTAGCAGCTGGCGCCAGCACTGTACTGGCACGTGCGCTCTCTGCTAGTGCGCGCGCCCTTCCCGCCCGCACCCGCCAACCTGGCGAGGACGCTGAGAGCTGCTGCGGCACTCCCTGGGTATGTAGAGTGACTGTGCCGTGCTAGCAGCTGGCGCCAGCACTGTACTGGCACGTGCGCTCTCTGCTAGTGCGCGCGCCCTTCCCGCCCGCACCCGCCAACCTGGCGAGGACGCTGAGAGCTGCTGCGGCACTCCCTGGGTATGTAGAGTGACTGTGCCGTGCTAGCAGCTGGCGCCAGCACTGTACTGGCACGTGCGCTCTCTGCTAGTGCGCGCGCCCTTCCCGCCCGCACCCGCCAACCTGGCGAGGACGCTGAGAGCTGCTGCGGCACTCCCTGGGTATGTAGAGTGACTGTGCCGTGCTAGCAGCTGGCGCCAGCACTGTACTGGCACGTGCGCTCTCTGCTAGTGCGCGCGCCCTTCCCGCCCGCACCCGCCAACCTGGCGAGGACGCTGAGAGCTGCTGCGGCACTCCCTGGGTATGTAGAGTGACTGTGCCGTGCTAGCAGCTGGCGCCAGCACTGTACTGGCACGTGCGCTCTCTGCTAGTGCGCGCGCCCTTCCCGCCCGCACCCGCCAACCTGGCGAGGACGCTGAGAGCTGCTGCGGCACTCCCTGGGTATGTAGAGTGACTGTGCCGTGCTAGCAGCTGGCGCCAGCACTGTACTGGCACGTGCGCTCTCTGCTAGTGCGCGCGCCCTTCCCGCCCGCACCCGCCAACCTGGCGAGGACGCTGAGAGCTGCTGCGGCACTCCCTGGGTATGTAGAGTGACTGTGCCGTGCTAGCAGCTGGCGCCAGCACTGTACTGGAGTGGACGCCATACAGGCAAATTGAATGTATTTTTAATACCCTAGATTTCTGAGGAGTTTTAGAAATCCAGAGCATCAGAAACATACTTCAGCAACAGAATGACAACTTTAATAGTCTCTCTTTTTTTTACTCTTTCCAGCAGTGACCCCAAGGACCTGCCCGTGATCCCGGGCGTGACGGACAGCAGCGCACCAGCAGCCGTGCCGCTGGGCGGGCGGCTGGACGCGCACGCCTACGTGTCGGAGCTCATCCGGGCCATGCACTACATACACACTGTTGAAGAGTAAGTCAACCTCTGCCCACACTCACTACCATATTTACTCTTAGCCATCTCTATGGCTAATAGCCATATGGTCCTCTGGCCATACTGACTTTATGCATAAATTGATAAAATGACTTACATCTATCTGAACTATATACTATACTAATATAATAAGGATGAAGAGTTTGTTTGAGTGCGCTAATCTCTGGAACTAGCAGTCGGATTTGGAAAATTCTTTTTGTATATGATAGCCACATTAATGAGGAAGGCTATAGCCTATACGGGAACGGGAATGAACGGGATATGCGCGTACGAAGTCGCGGGCAAATGCTATTTTATATTAAAACAAAGTCCCCCGCCGCGACTGTCTGTCAGTACGCGATGAACTCAAAAACTACCGAACGCATTTTAATATGGTTTTCACCAATGAACATAATGATTCATTAGCAAGGTTTAAGGGTGTAATTCATTAAGGTTTTGTGTAAATTGGCTAAAATATGACGATGATTGTTGAAGATGACGCAAAAATCATGCCTACTGGGGGCCCCAGTAGGCATGATTCTGAGATCTGGGGGCCCCAGTCTGGGGCTCATAAATACTCGTGCGATACCTGGGCGTGGGCGTGTTGCTTGTAACTTATATATCGCTACAAATACTGAAAAGTAATGCACTCTATTCGTGAATCCTTTAACTGAATCCCCATACCCGAAAGCTAAATTTGTTCTTTTTTTTATTGAGATGGGTTTGCTCTAGTCTAGGTCAGAGATGACAGAGACGACAAAGTCGACGATGAAGTGAGCTTACCCAGAAGAAGCCTCTTTACTCTAACTTTGAAGAGATTAGGGTTGAATGCGTTTGGAAACAGACGCTGTGCTCATCTATACTAATATTATAAAGCTGAAGAGTTTGTTTGTTTGTTTGTTTGTTTGTTTGAACGCGCTAATCTCTGGAATTACTGGTCCGATTTGAATGATTCTTTCAGTGTTGGGTAGTCCATTTATCGAGGAAGGCTATAGGCTATTTTTTTTTTTTTTCAAAATTAGGGATCCGTAATAAAATTGCTATTTCGTAACACAAGGTGTAAAATCAAAAACCTTTTTTTGCGTGCGCTGCAAAAACTATTGACAAAAGAACAAAATGATGTACTACGGGTTAGAAGATCCCATTAAGACCTACAAAAAAGTCCGCGAGAACATATATCTAGCTATCATGGTTTAATCACAATAACCCATTTTGTGTTCAAAATAATTATTAAATCGTCTAAAGAAAAAAAACTACGTTAAATACGTATCGTAATATTAATCTTTATCGAAATTAAGCATTATGTTATCAAGAGTATTTATGTAGAAGTAAAATACTTTTTGTTTCATCTCAATCGGATATTTCGTTTAAAAGTTATCACGTGTGTAAGATGTTAAGAGTTGGTACCTATTAATGAGTTATGGGCCATAGAGTTTTTTATCAACATAAAATCCTGTAATAATCTTTTTCGAAATATATTTGTTGATGATTGTAAGTATAAGATCTTTGAAGAGTATAATAAATACATTTCTAAAATAACTCTGCTAAGGAAATCCACGCGCGCATAATGTTTTGAACAGTTCTGAAGACATTGATAATTGCATTAACTTCGGTAATGGTAGTTGAAACTTCTAATACAATTAAAGGAGTTTTAATCTAATAGAATTGAAAAACGCCCCAATTTTTTGGGTAACGTAATTCCTCCAAACTCACGAGATTCAACGAATCCTAAATTTTGATTCTAATCTTGAAAATTAAAAGCAGAATATTTTTAGTATTTATTTCCTTTGGGCCAAGTTCTTTTGCAATTGTATTGAGTGCTTTTATCATTTGTATGCTCAGTATTCCACAATCACCAGTAAATTCTATAAAGTTCAATGAACTTATTTGATCTTTATTATGAACTTTATTATAGCAATACAGAATAAAGCGAAATAGTGATACAAAAGCGGCTTTCAAATAATTCTCAAAGAGATATTAAAAAGTGATCAAATTAACACAAAGGGCTCAAAACAGCTATTTTATAGGAACTAGCACTAACAAGTCTAAAGCAACTTGGGAGGTAACCAATTCTATGAAATTTAATATTCCTAAAATGATAGCAAGACATTTTAATGATTATTTTATAGACTCAGTTCAATCGAATGCCGATAATTTGCGAATAATACTCAAACAGACACATCATCAGGATTATATATCTAATCTATCTAAACTAATATTATAAAGAGTAAAGATTAGTTAGTTTGTTTGTTTAGAATTAAGGTTGATAATGTACATGTAAACTACACTTCAAATTACTCAAATCGGACCTTTCGTTTTAAAGTTACGACGGGCATAAAAATGGTCTAAGTAAGAAAAATGTTACGGTTTGAGCGAACTGGGGAGAATCTTAACGCTTAGTCCGATGAAGCTGAAACACGGCATTAATGTTTTGGATAAAAAAAGAAAAATAACAAATATTTGGATTTTTCGATGCTCTAAGTAAGAAAAATGTTGCGGTTTGAGCTAACTGGGGAGAAACTTAATGCACGGCATTAATGTTTTGGATAAAAAATTAAGAATAACAAATATAAGGGGCGAAAAGGGTTGATGAATTTTTCAGGGGAGGACATTATTGCTTACTTCAATTTACGTGGAAATTGGAATGAACAAGCTAAAAGTGGGAAATTTGAAACAGATCTAACAATGTTTACTTAGTCAACCTCTGGCGGGGTGAACGGGGTGAACTGGGTGGATAGTAGGCTGATCCTGAGACCGTTGAATGGATTTCGTAGTGCTTAATTTTCCAAAACTTACACCTTTAAAAAGGGTTTGAGGGGGCGTTGAAGTTTGTGGAGTACCTACTAAATCCGCGCGGACGAAGTCGCGGGCGAAGTGCTAGTTATAAAATACGTTTGGAAACGCGTGCTTAATTGATGGAATAGCAACAAGGTAGGAATGGTAACTTGCAGTACGTCTAGATGTCCGGTGGTTTCTTGTTGTAGATTGGACGCGGCGGCCGCGCTGGTGAGCTCTCTCAACTCTTCGCTGACGGCACTCATCGCGACTGATAGCTTCGAGTCTATGACGCTTATAAAGGTTTTAAAATTATTTATATTTTTAACAGTTTTTTATTTTTACTAAATACAGTCTTAATTACTCTGATGAATTACTTTCACATAGGAAAATAAACGTGTCTTTGTGGTTCGTTTCGTTTAAGAGCGTCAATATTATGACGATTTTTAGGGCTCCGAACGTCAGTATGAAAAACGAAACCCGTACAGAGCCTGCCAGGGTTGCGGAATTTGTTCGAAAGAGTCACCGCGGCCCTGGAATGCGAAGGGCTTTGGAAGGAACACGGATGGGTTTTAGTCAGTAAGAGTCTGACACGCCCTTCCGCTCCACCCAGAGCGGAAGAAGTCATTTGATGATTTCCCATTCTTAAAAAAAAAGAAAATAGGATCGCTCGTGTGTCTGTCTGGCTATTTATCTGTTTGTCCATCCGTCAGTCACAGCCAATTTGCTCCGAATCTACTGGAACAATTTAGTTGATATTTTTTACCATACACGTGCATTATAACGTTTGGTTCTTGTCTCATTCAGATGGCCTGTGTAATGGTCTGGCTAATCCACTCGACCACGGAAGACCTGACAGTAGATGACAGCGCTATGACCGACGGAGAAGCCCATGCGGCTCAGCTGAGCTGCTCGCTAGCCAGCGGCACACTGCTGGCGTTGCTGCTGCCCAACTACACGGTGGATGCGCCGCTGCAAAGGTCACTGCCCGCCTGTGAGTATACTGTCTAGCCCGTTGGCTGGTAAACGTCCCAAAATGTGTAACAAACAAACGTTATTTTTTTCGCTAAAAAGTTCGAATAAGGCCTGGAAGGTAGGCCAAAAAGCCGGACTAAGCCGGACTGGTCTGGTGCGTACAAATCTGAATGGGTTGGTAACCTTCGCAGGAATCCCATTATTTATTTATTTATTTAACAGTTTATATACACATATTTAACAAATAGATAAGAAGGGAACAGACAAATAGGTACAAAGGTGATGCTTATTTCTAAAGAAATCTCTTCCAGCATACCTGCATAAGGAGAGTCGAATAAAAGAGATGTAGACATCGTGTGTAAAAGTTATGCTTACTTAGAAAAAAGACAAAAAACTTTAAATATAACATACTATACATAAATATGACTAAAATTAATATCATACTAATACATACTAATTAAATAATAATATAAAATAAATAATAATATATGCTTTAAATATGCAACTGTGATGGTACCGAAAGGTCACTCTTCTCATTAAATCTGGAAGAGTTTTGCATTCCCTAATGTCAGGCGGCAGTGCATTCCACAAACGTACCGCGTGCACAGTAAATGAATAGGAATAATAATCGGTAGAGTGGGGAGGGGATTATGTTTTTCTTTGTATTGTTTATTTTTTGTTCCTTGATTGACTGGCCTGTTGGTCTGACTGGCCTGTTGGTCTGACTGGCCTGTTGGTCGAGTGGTTAGCGACCCTGACTGCTAAACCGGAGGTCGTGGGTTCGATTCCCACCCAAGACAAATCTTTGTGTGATGAGCATGATCATTAAAATTTGTTCTGTGTCTGGGTGTAATTTGACTATAATATGTATGTATTTAGAAATATATAAGTATGTTTATCTGTTGTCTGGTTGCCATAGCACAGGCTCTGCCTAGTTTGGGATCAGATGACCGTGTGTGAGTTGTCCCAAGATATTATTATTATTATTTGAATTGTTTATTTTTTACTCCGGACGCTTTTATCGTGCACGTCTTTCTACATCGTTCTCACATATAAGAATGATTTCAACAAGAGAAATGTAACCAACACTTCGTTACAATTTATTGATTTAAAAGAGACCACCACCACCAGTGATCTACGCTTTGGAACGGTGAAATAGCTTGGACTCTTTGACTGACCGACCTAGACAATTCAAAAGTGCCTGTAAATGGTTTAATTGAAATAAAAACTAAGTTTGAGTTTATGGCACATGATTTGTAGCAAATTTATAATGTTGTATTAAATATATTCTTTTTTCCTTATCCATGTCCCTGACAAAAAGTTTGCTGGGTTCATTCCTTTAGGAATTTGGATGTGACAGCGTGGCGTTTGGAAGTTTGTGATTAAATAATTATTAAAATATCCTTTTATAATAGGAAAATTTTCTTCCTTTTGTGTTTTTTATTTTTTTTTCTATTTGTTTATTTTGTTATAAAACTATAAGTTTAAGTTTATAATGTAAGAGAAGAGCGGAGCCTTCAACTACAGGCATCTTCTATACCTAAATGGAGACTCCTCGACATGTAATCTAAGCTAAAATGATTTGAAAAATAAACTTATTAAACTTAAACTTATAGGAATTAGAATTTAAATATGAATTAAGTAGTTTTTATTGTGCACTTAGCATTATCACTTATTTGTTAGTATTTCTATTGCACTGAGGTTTGTTACACTCAAATTCTAATTTAAGCTCTCCTCTGTACATAATCTGTCCTGTTATGTCGGTATTTGTATGTGTTGCGTGTGCAATAAAGAATAAGGATGGTGTGTGTTCGTTGCAGTGAAGGTGTGGATGTCGTGGGCGGCGTGGCACGCCAAGGTGCTGGGCAGCGCCGCGTGGAGCTCCGCGGTGGCGCTGTGGCCGGCTGTAGCGCACACGCTCAACATGCTGGCGCCGGCTGCTGCCTTGCTCACTGACAAATGTAACTATGCGCTTATTGAGGGTCCTGTGACCCAAATTATAAACGGACTTCGTGTGGACAACTTAACCTTTTGAACGCCTGAGCATAAACGCATCGGCGCGCCCCCGACGCCAAGCCTCAAATTCGCCGTACTTTTTGTAACATATATGTGACGTTTGGCGTACAGGGCACGCGCTTGCCATGTATACGTGACAATGGCGTTCAAAAGGTTAAAGGACCTCGTGTGTCCGTCTGTCACAGCCAATTTTCTCTGAATCTACTGGACCGATTCAGTTCAAATTTTGTAGGTACACATATAATCGTCTGTGTCCCAAAGACGGATGCAAGATGTAAATTAATAACTTTTGCTTTTTTCCTGATAAATACATTTTTTTTTGCGTTGTCAAAACAAAATGGGCAGAAACGTGCTTTATTTTAACGAGATCATATCGTAAAAACGATCTAAACTAATCTCAGTCACAATCTATAACAAAATGTGTAAGGTTTTTTACCGTTGATTAAATTGACGCTGAGATGAGAATAATTACTTCTTTGATAGACAACTGTTGAACTGTGTTCGGTTTTGTCTGTGGTACTCGTGGGAGACCAGAGACTCGTCCGGTCCTGAACCAGCTTGTCAGTGAAACCAGATGTATTTAGTTTTTTGTTAGTTATCAAATTACTTTCTTTTAGTTTTGTGCATTTGTGAGTCATTCCTGGCGAAATAAACATGTTTTCTTTCTTTTCTTTTCTGCTAGTTAATAAATATAGTAGAGACTAGCCTTTGCCCGCGACTTCGTCCGCGTAGAATAGTTAGGTTTAATACAGTTTCAGTCAATGCTACTGAACAGAGAAAGAATAGATAGATATAGATACTTTAACAAATGTTCGACGTGATTCTTTAAATTGGCATAACTTTTTTATTTATGAACTGATTGACATGAAACAAACACTGTATGTTTAGTGAAGCTTACCACAATGTATTAGTGAAAACCACATCTAAATCGGATAAGCCGTTTCTGAGATTAGCATGCACAAACGCACAGATAAACAGACAAAAATTCAAACAATCATTGTTTTGGGTGCTATTTGCTTTGATAAAGGTCCCAATAATATTGTTTCTCATATATCTTCCATGTACAGACAGCGATCCATTATATTTTTATTAAATATAGATAGTCTTTGAAGTTTAACACATTCTGTCCTTCAACTAAGTCTTTATCTTTACTCAGATGATAGTGTACCATTACCCGAAGACGAAGAGTTAGCGGGTTTCGTCCCGCTAGAAAACGCTCTGAAAGGACTCCGGTTTCCCAACCACGCGGCATGGGACACGTACGGCGGACGAGTACCTGACTTAGATGAGGATGCAGACGATAATGACGTTGAGTAAGTAAGCTTTGGGATTACTTTGGGGCTGGTAGACCTTGGCTTACGGTCTGAAGGTGCCAATGCTCAGGGAGTGGTAATCAATTAATGGCATGCGCGTGCAGTAGGCTACAGTAAGGGTAGGCCAGCCCATACATAATGCCCATGCGCGGCGCTAGCAGTATACCATCTGACGGCCACCTCCACCACCACGCGCGCTCATTGATCAAAACAAATAGCGCGCGCTTCCCCGGCTTGCTGTTACACACTTCCGTCCCTTTTCACGAAATCACTCTCACGGATTGCAAGAAAGCAAGAGGAAAGACGTTGCACATCAAAAAAAAATATAATGCTGTCATAGACCTTGAATTTATTGTACCACTCAATTATTTTTCTATGTCAATATATTTAAAATTCCCCAGTTACTGACTGACGGAGCGAGTGACAGACAACGCACAACCGAAACTACTGGTCGTAGAAAGCTGAAACATGGCGTGTGTCCTTGGGGAGTGTGGGGGAGCACTAAGAGAGGATTTCTCGCTATTCCTACGGGAACGGGAAGAAAAGGGGATATACGAAGTCGCGGGCAAGAGCTAGTTCTCCCATAATAATGTTTAACACTTTCAGTGCCCAGAACTCAGCATATGGGTCGATCAATAATTTGTTCGTGCCCACGAGTCGTCGCTACATATAACGACGACTCGTGGGCACAAGAAACAAATTATTGTTTTATATTTTATAGTTTAGTGTATAGTTGGGAAAGGCTAGGCAGATGTCTAGTTACAGACTAAAACAATTCAGCACAGCTATGAAAAATATACTACTTACTAATTAATATACTATCTTATTACTCCAGGCCCCCTTCAGAAGTACCGGTGACGTGTTTGAGCGGTGAACCAGAGTTGGAACAACGAGTGCGCGCGCATCGGTTGATACTGCTTGGCAAGAAACTGTCGCAGTTGAGGCCCGAACAGCTGTCTTATACGTGAGTGTATTTTACAGTAAACAGTAAACGAAAAGAATTAATTTATTCATGAATCTTTTAAATCGACAGCTTATTAATAACGAAGCCAGGAGGGTATAATACATAGCGCGTTATTGGTGCGGTATATTGATAAATTTTACCGAAGGCCTACCAACAATTTTTTTTTTACAAAAAATACAACCGACTTCCAACGAAAAAACACTACAAAATATAAAAAAGTCGGTTGTATTTTTTTTTAAATAAGTCGTATTTTTTTTTTCACTTTTTGGTGGTTCCCCACACCTATGGTTGCCAGGTCTTAAAACTGGAAAGCCGAACAGACTAGCTAATTTAGCCGGACTGTTAGGTGAAATTTAATTAAAAGGCCGGACAAGTTATCCTAGGCAGGATTAATAATAATTTATTCAAATAAAAACGTCTACAAAAATGTACATTTAGTCAGCAGTAATAATATTTTCCTTACAATAATAGTGCCTAAAAATAAACTAAACTAAGATATTTTTATTAAACATGCAATTAACGGTGGTTCGGAATTGCATTGTTAAACAGCGATCCGTCCGATCTAGTTTACTTTAAACCTGTGTTTCAGGCCATCACTCTACGATCCAATTACAGTGGGACAATACAATTTAAAGTTAAACTATGAATACATAAATAAAAAATGCCTATGTAATTATACAAAAGTAAAAACTTACGAGGGGATTAAATATCATCATGCCAATATTTCTAGTAGTTGTTCTGTGTCCATGTAATTGATTAACATTAAATATTCCTGGATTGTGTCTATAAAATAATATTTGGTAGCATTATTGTAAGTAAATCCGGGCTTTTTGACTCGTCAAAATAAAACCTTTTTGTTGTAATTAAATAGCAAAATTGGATCAACACATCTTTATTATGCAATTTTTAGTGAAAATCGGGTAAAATATTAAAAGCCGGACAGGCCGGACACGGTCTAATTTGGCAGGATGCACATGCTAAAAGCCTGACTATGTCCGGCTTTATCCGGACGCCTGGCAACCCTACCCACACCTAACAATTACTCCACAGGAAAGCAAAACACGCAATTCCGTCTACTTACTTGGATGATATATTTTATATTTCCTCCAGCTATTTTGATTTGAAAAACCAAACTGCTAAACCGATTTTGATGAAATTTCTATTTGACCAATCGGAACGTATATCCTTTCACATGAAAATAATTTTTCAAATCGATTCATAAATGACGGGGTTATGAGGTCACAAACATAAAAAAAAATACAACCGAATTGAGAACCTCCTCCTTTTTTTGAAGTCGGTAACAAATCAATTAATTCTGTGATTGGAAACAGAGGCCCCGGGCATAGGGGATCATTCTTTCATAAAGGGGATCATTCTTTGCTCTCGCGGCGAGTCCTGTGTTCCACAGCATTGAGTCCATAATAATCTCCTTAACTTTGTGAATGGACAGTAGTCACTTTATTTTTATACATTTTCGTTTAAACTGTAATGTTGACGTTCAAAAGTGCCTTTTAATAGCCTAATTGGAATAAACGTTTTGACTCTGAGCGAAAATATATAGATTGACTATGCTATTCGGGCTCACAATATTTCGGAAAACAAAAGGCTTAAGCAACACTTCTTCCAAAAATGTATGTTCTAATTTCTGTAATCACAAAATTTTGTAGTCAATTTGCTCTCTTGTAAAATATACATTTTTTATTTACGCATTGTCAGAACTTCACTGATTACACGCGGCGGTAGATTTTTGGTTGACGTTATGAATATGATCTATACATAAATAGAATAAAATTAACGCACTGTATTGGGACAGCATTATTCGCCAAAAGAGACTTATTGATGTACTTTTTTGTTGTTTAACCATCCTTATTAATTTTTAGTGAAGAAGATGGCAAGATAACGTTCACGGCGGCATCGGTGGGAGGCTCAGAGCTGTCCCTTGCGCTGGCGGCGCTGCGCTCGGAGGCCGGGCCCGCGGGCGCCGCCCTCGAGCGCGCCGGAGCGCCGGAGCCCGAGGACGACAGCGACGACGAGCCCGCGCAGCCGCCGCCGCCCATCGTCATCTCCGAGGCTGACTTCAGGGAAAAAGGTCAGGGAGCTTCCCTTCTTCAATGTTCAAAGTCTACAGAAACAGGCAAAAAATAAAAAGATTTGAGGGCATTCAAAATCAGGTCAATTAACGGCAAAAATAACAAAAGACAGTCCCAAAATGGCCTTTATAATACGAATCTTCTCCGCTACGACTGGACCGATTTGATGTTTTTTTTGTGTGATTTTGAGTGGATCTGAATAGTTCAAATTCGCAATTGGACCCGGTAGGTCACGCTACAATAGA
>NDFZ01004878.1:84213-110327 GCA_002192655.3 Mamestra configurata
CTACAATAGACGGGGCCCGCTAGGGCCAGAGCCTGCCAGGGTACAGGAATTTGTTCGAAAGAGTCACCGCGGCCCTGGAACGCAAAGGGCTTTAGAAGGGACACGGATGGGTTTTAGTCAGTAAGAGTCTGACACGCCCTTCCGCTCCGCCCAGAGCGGAAGAAGTCATTTGATGATTTCCCATCCTTAAAAAAAAAAAAGTTACGCTACAATTGGGATATAGGTTTTTTTCTTACAAAAAACCAAAGTTTGAACAGGACAACGTCTGTTGGGAGCGTTAGTTTGTAATAATTGAATAATTTTGTGAACAGTTCGCGAGAAGCGCGTGGGCATCCTCAAGCCGCAAGGTTCCCTGGAGCGAGCGCGGGAGGAACGAGCGCTCGCCACGCAGGAAGACCAAGTTGTCGTACGTATACCTCGCATACTAGTATTTGAAGATGCTTTGAAATAGAACAAGTATTTACAAGGTACAAGAGTCGACTAATTCGCTAGGTATTTGTTGACCTATTTTTCCCGTATTTCGGCAAGCACGTCACGTTAGTCTTGCGCCAGATCTCTCTGCGGTCGTATCGGGTGGCCGTCCCTGAGACAACGGGAGTGTTGGAAGAGCTAGAAAAAAAAAATTGCAACTAAGTATTTATTTCAACATACGTTCATTAAAACAGGACATAAAAATAACTCTCAATCTTTTTGAAATAAGGTTATGTGCGCTATCGAATTAGATCTAAGTAACTCGCTCACAGGGCTTTGTCAGGTTAAATGGACACACACGTAGGCCTCTTCCCCATTCTAGACTTTTCAACGGTATAAAAGACTTGAAGAGTGTATTTGTGTTTGCGGACACACGCCTGCACGAGAAGCTTTGAAGAAGAAAAAGTATTTATACCTATTAAATCACTCGACTTCAAATTGAAGACGCGTTTAACGAACAGTCCGCGATTTTAAGCAATCGTTGAGAGTTACTTATACTAATTTTTTGCCAAATGAATGATAATCAAGTCGATGGTACTCACATTAGAAACTTGGCTTAGCTCATGCTAAGAAAATCATTAAAATGCTATATTGTTGAACAGGAGGTGGAATTGCTTGAAGATAAGAGCGAAGACAAGAAGGAAGTCCGTAAGCCGCGCGTCAACATCGCCATGGCCGCCATCATGAGGAAACAGGAGGAGACTAACAAACAGGTAAACATTATTACTGGTGCCATTTTGTTGGGCGTCGTCGTATTAAGAAGGCGATCATCGCGCGAATTCGTGACCGTCGCGTTTATTTGTCTGGCGAAACCGGATGGCTGGGCGCCTTCCGACTGTCGACGCGATCTGGTTCAGGACAGGACGCGTACGAATAAACGTGCACACACGTTTGCGATGTGTGTGTATGTATGTGGCAAATTAAAGATGACACTGTACGCAAACTTCCCAAATTTGTGACAAAAAATACGGTGGATTTGTGGTGTGTTTTCATGCAAAATTTCTTTTTACCGATTTTAATAAAACTCGGTACGCATACGCAAAATATCTAGGTCTAAATAGTAAGGAACGAACTTTTTAATAGACGAACGAGAGAGCAATTTAAAAATGCATATAGAACTAGCTTTTGTCCGCGACCTCGTACGGGCATATCCCATTTTCCCGGTTCCCGTAGTAATTTCCCGTAATTTTGGGACGAATTATACACCTAAACCTTCCTCATGAATAACCCCATCCATTGGAGAAAACCGTTATATTTTGTCAAGTTATTACAATACCTTTCAACATATGCCAAAAATATGAACCTTGAAACTTACTTACTCCCTTTAAAATAAAGTCGAAGATAACAATTTGTCCGCTTTCATGCTCTCAAGGAATAGTGGTAAGTTTGTTTATTTACGACTTTATTTCGACGTGTGCAAGGTTACAATTATATTCATTCTGTTTTGTTAGATGATGATATTCTATGATAATATGCCATAACAACAAGAATAGTCACCTTATTGTCCATGTCTTGTAATCTTCCCAATCTATATGCTTATATAATAAACCTGAAGACTTTGTTTGATTGTTTGAACGCGCTAATCTCTGGAACTACCAGTCGGATATGGAAAATTATTTTTGTATATAGGTTTTAGGTTTAAAGAACTTTATTCCTTATAAGTACAACATAGTTCAATAAGATTTATAAATAAACTTAAACTAAGAAACACTTTTTTTTGCTCTAGTATAGGTATACAAAAAATAAATATACATGTTAAGTAGGTATAAAAAATTACGTGACAATGTGCATAATTATATCAACTGTCGTAGGTACAGTAGGTACTGACAATATGCGATTTTAATTTATATTTAAAATATGTTTAATTTAGTACATTCCTTTATGTCGTCTGGCAGGTTGTTGTACATTTGTGCTCCCTCATAAAGAATGCTTTTTTGCCGTATGTGAATGTGCGTGGCTGGGTCAGTTGCAACGTGTGCTTGTTTCTTAGGTGATACTTGTGAGTCTTTTGAGTAAATATATAATAATATAATATAATATCTTGGGACAACTCACACACGGTCATCCGATCCCAAACTAGGCAGAGCCTGTGCTATGGCAACCAGACAACTGATAAACATACTTATATATTTCTAAATACATACATATTATAGATAAATTACACCCAGACACAGAACAAATGATCATGCTCATCACACAAAGATTTGTCCTGGGTGGGAATCGAACCCACGACCTCCGGTTTAGCAGTCAGGGTCACTAACCACTCGACCAACAGGCCAGCCAAATGTTATGTTTGAGTGGATATTGCCTGTAATTATGTTTTAACTAAGGTACAAGTATTGAACACATACAACTGTGTCAGGTTAAATATAGATATATGATAGCCACATTCATGAAGTAAGCGAGAGGCCATGCGCGTACGAAGTCGCGGACAAAAGCAAGTAGTTAAATAAAGACTTGAGTAGTTCAATCTCAGTCTGGTCCCGACAACGCTAAATAGTCGAATATCATCAGTTACTAAATCACATAATCTTTCTCAGGTGAAGTTCGTGACACCACCACCGACCCCAGACTCCGTATCAGACGCAACGGAATCCAAAGAAGATAAGGAGAAACCTAAACTAGTACAACCGAAAGCTATCAAGTCCTTAGCTAACCTGCCTCTAGGCCGGAAGACAGGCGGAATCCTCTCACTCAAGGACAAATCTGCAGGATACCCCCACTTGGTACTCAACACAGAACCTGAAGCTCCCAAGAAGGCAGACAAAGAAGACAAGAAAGATATCAAACCTAGCCAATCAAGTCAGAACTCACAGACTTATCAGCAAAAGAGGCTGGATCATCCCACGTCTCCTAACTGGAACCCGATTCAAAACACATACCCTGACGCGCCGAGAATGAACTTCCAAAAGAACTATGGGATACAGAACGCCGGTTTAAGTTACAACCCTAGTTACCCAGCCCCCAATGTCACCAACCAGGGCATCAGGTTACCCGTAGTCAACCCCAAAGAGATTGACGTAAGAACGGCAGCGTTACAGAAGCAAAACTCTCGACAGGAACTCTTCCAAGACGGACAGAAGTTCAACCATAACTACCAAATGTCAGGCGATAAGAAAAACTTCTTGAACGACCTACCTCCTCGGTTCGCAAACCAGTACAGATACTGGCAGAATGCTCAAGAGAACCAATTCAACGATAACAAATTCAGAGATGAAAGCTTTAAACCGAATAATACGCTGTTTAACACTCAGCAACCTAGAAGTTGGAACACGCAACCGCCTCAGCAACCACCGGACGGTTATCAACAACCGATGTGGTGGAAACCGGATCAACCGAACAACTTTAACGCGAATTTCCAACAGCCGCCGATACAACCCAACTATTATTCGGCAAACATACCGAATCCCTATCAAAATATATCTTATAATCAATTACAGAATAATATCCCTCAAAATAAGCCGGATAGTTTCAATCAGCCGGGGTATTTGCAATCAGCCATCGGTCAACCTCAGTTACAAACGTTACAAAATCTAGTGACATCACCTAACTTTAATTCTTCGTTGAACAGTTTTTCTTACGCTCCGGCAGTAAGTTATGACTCTTCGATGTACCCTCAGTTTAACAACAAGTTATCCTACCAGCCATTACAAATGAAGATTGTAGACAAGCCGCTGAACTACCAGGGTAACAAAGATCTCCTGGATATGAGCGCGTTGAACTTTGGAGGCAACGCGCTGGATATGCAGCAGAGAAATATGAATATGAATTATAATGAACCGATCAGTAATGATGTTGGAAATATGAAGAGTATGGATCAAGTTGGGGTGAGTTATTTATGTAATAATCAGTGATTGGCGCAGGTAGTGCTATTCTGGTTCAATGGACCTGAATGAAAATGTTAATATGGACATGCCCCGGGATTCCCGGGAATATTTTTCTGAATGTCGATGTATTCAATGAAGTTAACCAACGTGTTTAAGATATCATGAGTACGCACGACAACATATCAAACTACTCATTTCCGGTATAAGCTGGTCCGCGATGCTGTTTGCCATATTACTTACTAGTCCCGAGATTCAGAAGGCATATCCATGTTAAGATAACGGTCACAAAATCCCTAATAATTTTTTTTATTACCAGTGATCGGCATAGGTCGTGCTATTCCCGGGATTTAGTGACCGTTATCTCTCTTTTTTTTTCCCAACTATATTGGGGTCGGCTGTCAGTCAAACCGACTTCAGCTGAATACCACCTGGGTAACTTGACCTCAATATTCATTTTATAAGCTTGGAGATTCTTTTTTCCACACCTACAAAATAGGAATTTTGAAAAAAAGACCCCATTAATTTACTAATAAACGCTTAATGTTTAGCAAAGTGGCGAGGGTGGTATGAGTGCGGCGCCGGGCAGCACGTACTCGCTGTTCAGCGGAGCCGCCGACACCAGCGCCTGGGGCTCCGCCGCGCACAGGCAGCCGCCGGTAACTACACCCTATCTTTTATAGCACCTTTTACTGTAGGCAAGCTTAACACTATAGGAGATATTGAAGAGACAATCTGTGCCTGTAATCTATACTAATATTATAGACGCGAAAGTTTGGATGGATGGATGTTTGTTACTCAATGACATCAGAGCGGCTGAACGGATCTTGATGAAATTTGGCACAGAGGTAGATTATAATCTGGGACAACACAGGATACTCTTTATCCCGGGATTATGTTCCCTTAGGATAATTTTCGACATTCACGCGGGCGGCAGCAGGATTGTTTCCATTTAGGGGCATTTCGTGTGATTTTTACGCGAATAAGCTAACTTCATGAATTCCTCCGGCCCTAATAATGTTTTTTCGGCGTTAGCGCAGTATTTGTGTTCTTCTATACCGCTTGAATATCTCGGTAGTCTTTCTAGCTACGATTAATAACTATACTTACATAAATCCGTACACAAAATCACATAATTAATCTTGCATTGTGTTCTTTCCAGTCGCTATGGTCGGGTCCGGGCCCCTCTCCCCTGGAGCGCCTGTTGGAGCAGCAGAAGCAGATGAAGCCTCCTCAATGACGGCCCCGCGGGCCCCACTGGGCCCGGCGCCTGCGCAGATTCCACCTCCGGTTCCCTGAGGCTGCCCAATAATAATCCCCAACATACTATACTTGTGTCGATTTAGCATGGCAATAACAGTCATTGACCTATTTTTTTTTTAAGATTCTTTTTTTAAAAAAACAAAATCTGACGTTAATGTCCTGACATGATTTTGATCAACCATTTTTTTTACTAATCAATAACGATACACAAGTTTTCGGGTTCCTATGGAGATGATTATTAAGAAAAGGACAATGACCGCTATCGTCGTTTTAAATGGTAGAAAAAATAGCCGGATCAAGCACTTTGACTATGGCCACTGTATGGGCCAGCATATTTGCTCAGTTTTCTTTAGTAAGGCAGAAGAGCAAAAAGCAAATTCGCTTTGTTACTTATCTAAAATGCATTGCGAATATTTTGACCCGTAATCAGATTACCATCCGAGTCCAGGCGACCGGAAACATTTCGAATTGTCTATGTCGTTCCTAATACTTTTTAAAAGACGTAAAAAGGAATTTAGTTTTTGAGCCTAATGTTGCGCTTACCGATGCGTAGTCGTTTTAAAATTCCCCTTATAATAATGTGCTGTTGTATAAAATTGTATAAATGTATGTGTTGTATAAACAGATGTATAAAGTCGGCGGCGACAATGGCGGCACTGTAATAGTATTTTTGTGCAAGCACTAATCACGAGTTTCAATTGAAAATCTGAAAAATTAAATCGCTAAATACATTTAATTGTTTCAGAAAATCATGTTTTAGATAACGTTTAAATAGATCTGTTATCTGAAATTATACAAAACTATGACTTAGCATAAATATGCCATTCGTAAAAGAAAATGGAAAGTCAACCAGTGCTAAGACAGATTGTACGTAATAGCAATATTTACGTCAGAAAGTTCTGCGTTAGTTGTATAATTCTGAGCATACTGATGAAACATTTACTGGCTGTGACCGTTCAACTATAAACGTAGTATATTTGCTCAGAATTATTCCTAAGAAGAAACTTTGAATGACTGTTAGAATAGAACAAACTGTCCTTTTTCTGGTTGGCGATACTAAACCCCGTTTTCTGGAAAAAAAAAGTTATCGGGCCGTCACAAATAATACTCAAGTGAAGTGATGCGATTGGTTGTTGAATACTCATTCAACCAATCACAGCCAGATAACGGGCGTTTGACAATTTGACACAATATTTTTTTGATAATTTTCTTAAGCTAACTAGCCATTAAACAGTTCGGTACGTTTAGTGGCTAGAAGTTTACTCTCCTCGTCACATACGTTCTTGTACGAAAATACTAAGTGAATACAGCTATTGGCGGGTGTCAATAAAAAATTATTACCTTATTCTTGTACACTTACATATTTTTGTATTATAATATCTGTCGTATGTCGCGTCGCGTGAAAGATTACAAAATGGCTTCGTTTCTAAATGTCGAACTGCACAAACATGTTTTTTTTTAATATTTATATAACGACTAATTTCGAAACTTAATTGAATATTTTTACCTTGTAAGTTGTTGATTTGTTATAAGTCGTTATTCTAAATTCAAAAACTATATTAATTCTGTTTTTTCGTCGTTTTATTATTGTTGATGTGTAGTTTGTGGGTAGTTCGACATTTACAAAGGCTTTATTTTAAGCATGATTTTGTGATTTTAAGTGAAAGTAAATTGAAGTAATCTTTGTGAAACAATGTTTTGTAATAAAGATATTTTTGTTATTACAAGTTCTTGTTTTTTTTCAATACACCAAGTTTTACAACCCTTGAAAAGTAAACTATAGAGGGCCTGATTCACCAACCGCGATTAAATGACTGTTACAACTTAATCCTTCTTATTTTATAAATGTCAAAGTTTGTATGGTTGTGCAGCAATCACGCAAAAATGGATGAATGGATTCAGATGAACTTTTGCACACTGGTAGTTCATAATCTGGATGAACACATAAGCTACTTTTATCCCGGTAAATGACATGGCTTAACGAAAACTGCTAAAGAACCGGAAATTCAAAGCCGGGCTGGACGAGCGGTAAAAATTCACAAGTAACAGGAGACCAGAAAAATGTCGGAAGTATTTCCGGGACTGAAATTGTGAGCGGCAAATATTCCCTAACTACCAGGAGACTAGAATTATGAAGATGTATTTCCGGGGCTGGAAGTACGAGGAATGAATTTTTAACATCACGCTATGATTCTGAGGCGCCGAAAAAAAAGCAAAAAAGTCAGAAAGAACGCCAAGCCAAAACAAAGAAATGGCGCGGAGGCGTGAAACAGCGGGGTACAATTTTGAAGTATTGCAACTATCATAATTATAATATTAGTAGTTTTACACATTTTTAGTTTATTTCTGGAGCCAGTTCTGAAAAGGGGAAGTACAGTTTGTATTAAAGAAATTGCATTCCTTAGGGCCGCTTGCGTGTTCTAGAGTTAATTTATATAATCCTGAGTTAAATAGGTTAGTTAAATAATTTACTATTAAACCCGCTGAAGATGGAGGGCCAAGGGCGTACCCAGGACGGCTCATACCTGCTTCGCTGGTTGTTGTGCTCAATGGCCGACGACTATGCACTCACTGTGCCGTCGACGATTGCGGGTGCGGGCTCCCGTCCCGAATATGTGTAATGGTGCCACCAGGTGGCAATCGGGAATAAAATTCCCAGTTGCCACCGGGTGGCGACTGTTACATTTAGAGTTGTTTCATTCTACTTATAGACCACTTTACAAGTAGAAATGTTTGATGTGTTGTGTGTGAAATATGAATGCGTTAAAGTTGTGGCGTCGGGTGGAATATTAATTTCATTACAAAAAAAAAACACAATTTAATCAGTCAATAATTTAAATTTTATTCCTTCATAGTCATTCTAAACAAATTATCAGATGAAATACATTTCTAATGTGTAAAAAAGCTTACTAATTTTCTAATTGCATTATACATAAATTATTTACAATATCACTAATAAATATTTGAGTAAAACAAATAGGATTTGAGACAAAAACAATACTATTCTGTCATCTCGAATCTATAACAAGTTCAACTAGAAACAGGTCTAATATTACTTTAAAAATTGCATTACAGAATCTCTTTACCGGCTAATTAGAGGATGTCGGTTAAATAATATATTATTATAAAGCAAATAAATCTAGTTCTCGAGTTAATAAATAACAGTCGTGCGAACACAATACGCTAAGATATGTACAACGAATTGACAAACAAGAGTACAAACTGGACCGTATTACCATCGCGCACTCATCTTTACACCTCACTAGATATTTATAGGCTAATTCATAAAATAATTTTAACAAGATGATTGGTCTAAACACTGATTAGCAGGTACTAAATTCAAATTCCCTAATTTGAATAAAGAATTTGCTAATTAGTATTCAGTATACTATGTATTTGTTTTTTTTTTTTATGAATATACCTGTTTATTTGAAAATAGAATCAGCTTACATACACAGAAAGGTATAAATTTCAGTGACCGAATTCGAAAACAACCCGCTTAATTTAAAATTCGAATACATTCGAATCGTTTCACTGAATTGTGGACCCTATGTTTTATAAAGTACTAAATTACACCAGTATTTTAAAAAAGTAAGCTGATCCTATTCAGTCGCTTTTAAATGAGTGGTAAGCAATCAGTGCGCGATGAGCCTAAACCTAGGATATTATTACCACTCAGGGTACGTGTTTTGTGTTATACAATTCAAATTCAGTGCTTACAAGTGTTATCAGCACCGATTACATTCCCGACCAAAATACTTCCACAAGGAAACCAAAAGGAAAGGTTGACGCATACCAACAAGTTGTAGGAAATTAACACATTTTCTAATTCACATAGTTACAATATTTACCTGTATTAACAATCGGGAATAACCTAATGACATGCAATTACATCAAAAACAATAAGTTCTTGAATAATGTAAAACTAAAATAATCTAAATTAAGAACCTTAAAACCATTCACAACTTTTCCATAAGATTACCCGAATTACTGTCAAAGCCACTATTGACAATACCCGGGTAAAGTTATACCATAGTGAAAATTGTCTAAAAATAGACAGGGCACAATAAAATAGTATGTAAAAGTTCTCAATCGATCAATTTTCAACCTTATTTACTCACGTTTTAAGGTTGAAAATTCGTCGACCAATAACTGTCACGTACGTATACATACTTGAATGAGCGTATGGTAAAATCATGTCAGTCGTTAAAATAGTGCTTGTAATACAAATTCGTTCACTTTTGACTAGTCATTGGCTGGCGAGGCGCCCGGTAACCAGACCTCCCTTTGTACTGGTATTGGCACATAATCGTTATGGCAGCACTTCCCTGAACGTATTTGCGCTAATATTCGCCTTAGGTACTTATTTGTTAGAAAATAAACTTTATCTCGATGATTTCAGGGTATATTTTCTATTATCCAAGTAACGAATACGCCAAGACAAAATATATATACGGCTTTAAACAATCAACTGCAAGCAATTTAAGGATTTATTTAGAATGAAAAATAAAAATTAATCACTTTTTTTTTTCAAATAACAATCCGTTCTAAAGATATGCAATATTGTCACCACGCACAAATTTATTGATTATGCAACAGCGCAGTACAGTGCACACAAAAATATTTTGCTAAATTATTTTTTGGGTTGAAAAAATAAAACCGCTCAAAAAAAATTTTTTTTTGGGATACGTTGATACCGAGCATTTACACGAAATTCTTGCAGTTGTTTTTTTAACACCTTATATTGACAAATACGCCAAGTGAAGGGCCACCTTTACACATTAATCGTAAAATAGTAACCATTCGTTAGCCCTGACGGAAAGTACTATCTTTGTACACTTTCTTAGTTAAAGTTTTTACATAATCAAGGGAAAATCTAATATAACAAGTCAGAAAATGACGTAGATCGTGAATAGGTTTGTTATCACTTTCAGTGCCCAGAACTCAGCATATGGATCGTACAATAATTTGTTCGCTTCATACGACTCAGCTGCCGAGTTGTGGGCACACGAACTCGGCAGCCGAGTCGTCGTTATATGTAGCGACGACTCGTGGGCACACGAACAAATTATTGTTCGACCCATATGCTGGGTTCTGGGCACTGAATGTGTTATAGTTACTTTGGAATTGGTTACACACTCATATTGAAGGTATTTACCAACTACAAGTGAAGGACTTTTATGCCAGTTTTCATCAACACTGTGAAACACCTAAATTATTGCGTAAACCCACCAAATAACTGCTGTGTGTAAGTGTTGAAAATCCAACCTGCGGTTTTATTTAGAGATTCATTTATGTAACGCCTACTGTTAATGAAAACAGGCATAAGGCTGCCTGTTCATTGACGCGGAGCGAGGCAGCGGAGCGGAGTGACGTCGTAACGCGGACTGTGTATGTCCATTGATGCGGAGCGGAGTTGCGGAGCGGAGTTGCGGACGGTGCGGAGCTAGCGACGAGTAATTTGAGCGGGCGACATGCTTTTATCCGCTTCCCCACTGCGCTGCCTCGCTCGTCTTCCCGATTTTGTATGAATTTTTAATCAAGTTCGCAAATCTCTGTCCACTGAAGCGGAGCGGATATTTAATGCAATTGCATTGGTATTGGCACAGCTACGCCCCGCCCCTCTCCTCTCCGCTCCAGGGGACAGTCAGCCTAAATGACGTACTGTAAAGTCGAGTTACTTTGGTACTACAAACACATTACACATCAAACTGTGTTACTGTGTTCCTATAGCTTTAAAGTTTGTGACAAAGTTGGGGTTGGATTTTAAAACGAGTCGCCTGAATTTGAGGGTATTGGTGGTGTAGGGGGCTTAAGGGAGTTAATCCCCCCAAATTAATTTTGGCTGATTTTTTAGGAAGGACAATTTTTATGACACAGAAAAATTTGCAGATGTTATTTTTGAATATTTGTGGCGGCGAAATAATTTAAAATACATGAAAGATCCAGAATTAATAAAAGCAATAAAACATGTTTACAACGTGGAATAAACAATTTTTGTACTAATGTTTGTTTTTTATTTTTTTTCTAATGAAACCAAGTATTTCCGGCGGGTGAAAATGGTGAGGGGGATCCGGGCCCTCCCCCCAACCACTCACAACCCCCTAAAATGGCGAGTTATTTCGAAATTTTTACCAGCAGGTCCAAAGTAACACGACTTTACTGTAGTTAACTATTTAGCCATCGTGAAATCTCTATAACGAAAAGAAAGGTCCTTTAGAAGTAAGTGCCTTCGTGCCGGGTATACTAGAATAAGAATCGAGAAATCACATTCAAATTTTCAGATACCACTACGAATTTTATATTCATAAAAAGTTACTTTTACTTAATATTCCTATTTTTGAAATTTATACATGTTTCTAATTTTTGAAAAAAAAACATTTGTGCAATTTTCATTCATAGTGAGTTCATAGACCGAATATTTTTGATAATACATACATAAAATGGCGACTTGACATAAACTTAAAGTAAAAGGCTAATCATTCTTCTTTAATAAATTCGTTCTCCATTTTATCCGACATTCCAATTACCCTTAATAAGGCATTGACAACTTTCAGGAATGAAAATTAACAATGCGTCATTATTAGACGCAAGTAAATTGAACTGTTGCGATTGGTTGAATGAGTTATTAACAAGTAATTCATTCAACTAATCGCAACAGTTCAATTAGACGATTTGTCATATTAATTCTGCGATCATTATCGTTATAGAAACGGGGTGTAAGAGCTCTAGCACGATACATTTTACAGGATGTTTTACAAGTGCGTGGTCATATTCAAAGATGGCGTTCTGCGCCTGAGAAACAATTGCAAAGACAAAAATAAAATTACTTCTATGACCTAAAAAAAACGAATCAAAAGTTCCAAACAAATAACTTTACAAGCATTGGTGGCAATAAGTGCTATTGGTGGCATCAACTCTGTGATCGGACTAAAACAAATTGGTTGTCTGTAAAGTCGGGATACGGACGATAGAACGTGACAACGTCATAACAAAACATTGATGAAATGATCGTAACGTTACAATGAGTCATCCTTTTTCGTGCGTGCAGCCGGCGTTCATCGATTTATTAGACGTTGTCACGTCAATAATGTTATTTGTTTCGGTCAAGTTTGCAATGATTGGACATTATTTCTTTATATCACAAAAATAAATAAATAATGTGACAGTAAATGTGTGTCATAAATAACCACGCACTTCTGAATCACAACGACAAGTATCACTTCAGTTTACGAGTCAATTTTTCAATTACAAGTTGGCAATATTAGTAACAGTACTTTTATGTAGTATTTTTAAGAGCAATAAAACACCGTTAATTGCCGTGCTAGAACTCTATAAATCTATAACTACGCACCGACACGCAAGGCCTCAGGGTCACTCACTAAAAGCTAGGAAACCAGAGACAACGGATACAAAGACTTGCATGTTTTGCTAAGTAAACAGCCTTTTTGGCATAAAAGGAAAGTCGATGTTCGGTATTTCTTTGTTCTCTAACTGTGTGAGTAAATATAATTTTCACTGATGGAATGTTTTAGGCAGAATGGCTTTTGCCACCTGAGGTTTCTTTTTTTTTTGTTTTGTTTTAATCTTTATTCATGGATACAGAGTCCTTCAGCCGTAGTCTTGATTTTTAACACACACTTTGTTTTGCATTAGAATGCGGATGTAACATATTCTAATGGTTTTTGAAGTATCTGGCAGCAAATATATCGATTCGGCCTTCTCGGCAAGTTTTGAATGAGGTAGTCGATACTACAATAAAATTCTCAGCTCCACTTAACCGAGATCGCGCCTATTTCAATTATTTCACATATTTTCCAAGTGCGTGGACACTTGAGACACAAAACTACACCAATTTACATCACAATATCCACTAGGAATAAATTTACGAATAATTAAAACAGCCGCTAAACTTCACTCGAAAAAATCCCGCCAAAAACTCCATAAGCTTGCGTTTGTGCACCTGTGCTGTGTTACCAGACGGTAAGTCATATGATTTGATCGACCTCAGAACGCAGATGCCCGGCGATTCTATTCTATAGCAGTAGGCACAATGACAGTATTACCAGTTTTACACAGTATTATATTTTTATTCTTTGATGTTAACAGTCTCTAGTTTCAAAGCCATCTCGTTACAATTACAATATTAAAAAGAGATATGTGAACAAATTGCTATGACACCATAATATATAGTCAGTCCTACTGTTGAGCTGACTGACTTCAATACGTCACATTTACAACACAACCAATTTATAATCATTATTATGTCATGATTAAAGACCGTTTATTTAGAGGACGTAAAACTACCATGGAACTTTTAATTTTAAAAGCTGGCAACATTCGAGACATCTGACAACTAGTGTGCTATGATTAAGATTTCTGACAGATTTCCAAATATATTTTGGCGGAGTAGGGTACAGAGGTAAACCCTCATCTTTCTAGCTACATGTATTACTTGGTGTTAAGGTTTTCTTATAGAGAAGGTAATAAACAATCTCAACTTATACAGCATATTCAACTTCAATAGGGCAACACTCAAATATTCAAAAGACTTCTAAAGTCCAATTTCTTATACTCAAGCAATATTTTTATTGAATGGATTATTCCGTTTATATGCCGTAGTATTTCTACTACGAGTATCTATGGAAACAACAGACTATTGTCAACTATTTGCGGGGTAAATTCTACCAAAATTTATTGAGCAGTAATTTCAAGGAAATTCGCGTAAAAGTCCATAATATAGGTAACAGGAAAGGACTGTTATATAATGTTCCATAAAACGTGTCATTAGAATCGATCCAAATCGATCACAAGGTCATGTCAATTGGTGTCTACGCAGAACAAGGATAGTGTACCTTATGTGTATGGCATTAGGGTTTAGTCTCACGTCTGCCGCTCGACGCCGAAGTTGTAGGTGTAGTCGCGATCGAGATCGAAGCGCGAGCGCCGCTTTATTACGGGCAGTTGTGTCTGGAACCAAAAGATTTTGATTAATACTGGGAAGTGAGTTAATAAAAATTGCTATTTTTAAACTTAACAACTATTTTAGCAATTTTAGTTACACTCAAGAATAGATTGTCAATAGTCTTGTGTTACAAGATCCATATGGTGCCTTTTGGACGCCAGAGCTTAAACGCATCGGCGAGCCCCCGACGCCAAGCCACAAATTCGCCGTCCCTTTTGTCACATTTGTGACGTTTGGCGTACAGGGCACGTGCTTGCTTGTCATGTATACGTGACAATGGCGTTCAAAAGGTTAATCTATAGTCTATACTAATACATATTATAAAGAAGTTCAATTAATAAGGCCGTCTGGCGATTGGATGCGCCGACGACATTTTGCCATTGCGGATAGAAACTAGATGATAGTGGGACGAGAGCGTGGGGATGATATAGGGAAAAAACGTGGCCTATGCCCAGGATTAGGGCGAAGTCGGGCTTTGGATGATGATGATGAAATTAAAAAGGAAACCTCTGAAAATACTGTTCAGTGTAACTTTATAACAGTGAGTTCTTGTAATAGTACAAAAACAGTGTAGAACAATAAAGTGTGTAGTTGTCTATCTTCACGAGCTAAGTGCAGTGATTAAAATATCTTTGTACCAATTGTTTAATTAGATTACTAGCTTTAGCTAACGGCTTCGCTAGCGTTATAAAAGCCTATAACCGACTCCAAGGTCTCGTCTATCTCAGTACTAAAATTCATCAAATATGGTTCGGCAATTAAGGCGTGAAAGCACAACAAACAAACATTATAGTTATGATTCCTGCGTCTTCGAATACGTGGCTTTACCGCCGTTCCCTCAAGAGCCGTGCATTTTTCAGGATAAAATACTTTTAAATCAATGAAAGCATGGTATTTCACTGAAAAATCTAATTAGACCAACAGATAGATTTCCAAAAAATGTTGTGGGTGGTCCCAGAAGATGCCCGAAGACATCGCGGTAGACCCAGGCGAAGATGGCGGGACGAGCTTAACGCCTATCGACAAGATTGGTTCACACTTTCCCAAAGCCGAGAGGAATGGAAGGAAGGGATGGGAGGCCTTTGCCCTGCAGTGGGACACAATAATTGGCTAAAAATAAAATTAAAATAAATAAATATCTTTTGTCTTTTGACACGTAAACAAAAAAAAAGTAAAGACGATACAGTGCGTTGAACTGCACTACAATGGTACAATTGAATACAATTTTTACCAGTGACGTGACATCACGCGTGTTTTCAAGGCACTGTATCTTCTTAATTCTTTGTTTACGTAAAAAAGAAAAAATACGTGTCCAATATTTTTTGGAAATCTATCTGTTACAACTAAAGTGTGTAGATACACACTTAATTGGTTTACACTGTTTAAAAAGTGAAAGAAACAGGATTCTTCTGGGTAAGCCCGCTCCATCGCCGACTTTGTCTCTGTCATCTATGACCTAGACTAGAGTCAAGAGCAGTCATCTCAAATAAAAAAAAAAGAAATAGTTAAAATAGTGTATAACTATGGCATTTATTTATTAATTGAGGAACACCAACTACATATTAATAGAGGCATATGCTTGTTGTAATAATAATATGAGTAACTGTGTTATTAAATAAATCCGTGTTGAGGAAAATTTAAAAAGTATCCTGATGTGCCAATTAATTAGAATATATATTGCAACCTTAATCATTTTAACATTTTTTACTGAACTGAAATGAATCTGTAATATTTCAAGATAAGCCCATTTTACTGCTGGGCAGTGTCCTCATACAACACCTTCTCGGAATAAAAAGTATCGTTTGTCCTAATCGAAGAGATGGTCTACCCGTGCGCCAAGTTTCATTCAAATTCGTTAAGCCGTTTTGGCATGGTTGTGCAACTAACATCTATCCATCCAAACTTTCGCATTTATAAAAGTAAATATGAAATTTTTATTAACTATATACACTTTAAAAAAAATATAAACTCCTAACTTAAATATGGCGTCAAAAAATTCGTCCGCATCGCTATCGACTGGAAGTGAGCCTTAAGACTGGCGGCATTGCCACGTTGTATGGCAATGCTTATCCTCTGTCCGAGGTTAAAGTCACGCGAAGTGTCAACTAAGCGTTTAGCAAGTTCTTTATATGAATAGACAATATATATCAAAAGTAGCTTATGTGTTAATACAAGGTGTCAGCTTCCTGCCTACCAAATTTTATCAAAATTGGTCCAGCCGTTTGCGCTATAATATTAGTGTGATCAACATTTTCAAAGTCCAAAGAAACTTACCAAACTATCACTAGGCAGGCCTCGCAGCTTGGGGTTCAATAAAAATGGAACTCCCTCCATTCCATTATATCCTCCTAACGTCTGATACATGGTGGTGTTCCTTGGTAACGGCGCGGGGCCCTTCTTCCTGCCATGAGCGACCGGGGACGTCGGCCCCGCGGGGCTTCCGTGCGGGATCGGAGACTTCGCCGACGGAGGCCGAGGCGCCGGTCGCACTGGCTTGATGTTATAGGAGGGGCTTAGGGCTTCGTAGTCGTGGTCAGTGGTGAACTCTTCAATGTTGGGGTACGTTGTCGGGGACTGCTTGAGATTCAGGTTGTTTAGCTCTGAGACGAGAGGAGACAGCTTTGGTGGACGGTCCGGTGCTCGTAACCTGCAAGAAATTAATGAAACTTGCTTATAAATAACTAGCAATACGTCCCGGCTACGCACGGGTAGAAGAGCATAAAAATATCAGCTCCCAGTTCCTGTCCTAGTTCAATCGTCATATTTCAGCCAATTTACACAAAACATTACCAAATTATATACCTAAACTTTCGTCATGAGTCACTTCGTCCATTGGTGTAAACCAAATATAAATCCTTTCAGTAGTTTTGTCGCATCTTTCTGTGTTTATCACTTTCGACAGACGCGGAAGGACTTTCTTTTATATAATTACAAGCTACCGCCCGCGTCTCCGCTCGCGTTTATGACGAAAATAATCCCAAGGGAACATATTCCCGGGATGAAAAGTATCCTATGTGTTATTCCAGACTATGATCTACCTCTGCGCCAAATTTCATCGAGATCCGCTCAGCCGTTCTGACGTGCAAGAGTAACAAACATCCATCCATCCAACTTTCGCGTCGGTCACCAAAAGTAAATTACAAAAACAAAAACACAATTATGTTAAATAATCAATGTTTTGACTGGTGAGTTTTATTTAACAAACCTAAGACTTTTGACATAATGGCCAATGTTTGATAACTTCTGCACTGACAATGTTTGAGAACATTCATTGATTGAATACTTGTAACAGTTATGAAGTGACCCTTCTTGTAACAAAGTGTGTTGTGCCCATACAGGGTCTCAGAAATATCAGCTCGTAAACTTCCTATGTTGATGGCTCATGACATATTCTATCATGGTATTGGCCTTATATCAGTCAATGGACTGGAGATGAATGATAGTTTAATTGAATTTATAAATTCACAGAACACTACAAGGTAGCATAAGTTGTACACTATGTTAACATTAATTGTTATTGTTTCCAGTGTCCATGGACTAATTGATAGATGGCGATAACTATCCGATGTTCAAACATGAAAACAAGGCATGAATGAACAATCTAACTTAATGTTTGCGAAATATTAAACTTTAAAGTGCTACTTTTTGTTAGTCAAGTGTGTGTGTGTGTGTGTGTCCCACCATTTTCTAACTAACCATTTTTCCGTCCAAGGATCCGCCTTGGATGGAAAAATGGTTTGAGCAAACCTACCAAATATTTTTTAACGACCTATCCAACACCCCACACCATGGGGTCAAAAATCATCGCCACTTTACATGTAGGGGTGGGTCACCCTAAAAAAAATGTTTTTCAAGATTTTTACCACTGTCGGCGTAATTAATACGTCCATACGAAATTTCAACTTTCTATAGCTAAGCGTCTCTGAGCTAAACCGCGGACGGACAGACAGACAGACAGACAGACGGACATGGCGAAACTATAAGGGTTCCTTGTTGACTACAGAACCCTAACAAAAACTATAACAACAAGAAAGAAAAATCAACTGTTCAGTACATTTAATGTAGAGAACAGCTGGTTATGTGTTTTTGGAGTATATTTTTTCATAAATCATGTCCTTGATTGATATCTAACGGCCTGGAAAAAAATTGACTAGTCATAGAAAAATAACCCTGTATTATATTACTCTAAATGATTGGAGCGCGTGTCCTGTACCCTTCATAAGAACATAAACGGTACAAGTTAATTGGTCTTGTTCACTGAAGGATTTATTAATTTAGTTATTGAGCTCCTTTGTTGTGTTCGCGCTTGAGTATTATTAGTTCATGTTCAACTGGATTCAAACGACGTTTTGTCGTGTTTGCAGACAATTTTATTATTACATATTTTATTGAATGCGAATTGATATTGACTCTAATAACGAATTTAAAGTCATGGTCCAGGGAACTCTTTGTTCCAATTGTATAAATCGAACTCTTTATAAGTACTGCTTTTAAGACCTTTTATGTCCATTTTTTTTGTATTGAAAATCACCAATGTCTCATTCCGCTCTGGGCGGAGCGGAAGGGAGTGTCAGACTCTCACTGACTAAAACCCATCCGTGTTCCTCCAAATGCCCATAGCGTTCCAGGGCCGCGGTGACTCTTTCGAACAAATTCCTGAACCTGGCAGGCTCTGGCCCTAGCAGGCCCCGTCTACTATGCTGACATCTGTTTGACCCGGACCTGGGAGCTACTCTCTAAGCCCGAAGTCCGTAGTTTCGGGCTTGGTTGCGGGCGTATTCTACTCCATATCACCTGGTGGTGATCGGACGGCGAGCCACCCAACGCTCGCCGTCCGCAGGCCCGCGCAGTAGGTGGCCAGGATTTTAAGTCTACTTAGAACTGGATTTTACATGTAAAGCATTCCTGACGTGCAAATTGTAAAATAACTAGGGAAGCAGTGTAATGACTGCGGTCAACTTTATGACTTATTTGTTATGTATAAAGAGTATTCTATTCTAGAAGCAAAGATAGGGTCGTCCGAAAATTGACTTATACTTGTTCACCATACAGGAAACACGGCATTTATTATGTCTGCAACGCGAGGCCCGATCTGTCCTCACTAATTCAAATGGTTATTTGTCTGTCAATCATCGTAGCCCCATGATCCCGTCGCTCAGTGGCAGATGTACAGCAAAATATGCATTTAAAATTTGCATTACGGAAAAGAGTGGTAAACGTAATATTTAAACGTGGGGCATGCGTTTAGCGCAGGACTTTCGAAAAATTATAGGTTTTATTATGAGGCCAAAGCGGAAAATGAGAAAAAAAAATATCAGTTTGAATAAAAAATGAAATCGAATCTTTTACGTTAAATTGGGTGCCTCAAGACGAGTGACGTCACCGAGGTAGGCCTAAATTACGCTAGCGTGACGATACTTGCCCGAAGAAGCGAGCGAGGAGAGAAGGTGAGTTGGAAAGATATGGGTCCCCACTCCCCACACGTCTTTCCAGTTCTTCTTCTCTTCTCGCTTCTCTTTTCTTTGCCCAGCAATGGGACAGCGTGGGCTGTGTCTGCTTACCTCCTGTTGGCTTCAGGCGTGATGTTAGTGAGTACGTTCTCATACTCGTTGTGTGTGGGGGACGTATCAGCGCTGCCGCCACTCACTTTGTAACACACCATCTTGCCGTTAACCTCCCTGGGGAAGGATAGGAACACATTATTATTTTAAAGATAACACATTGTTTTAATCGTTCTGTTGAAAACGCCACGCCAGCTGCAAATTCGCTGTTAAGATGCAGTTTTTGTGCAGTCGGCATGACTCTAGACGCAAGACGAAGCGGGAGAGATGAACTCGGAAGGACTGGCCCGCAACGGCAGAGGGCAGACGTGTATAAAAAAGGGAGAGTGAGTATTTGTCCAGCAGTGGGACATGGCACCAGGCTAATTAAATAGATAGATGGACATAACTACACCGCCACTGCCAACTGTTTGATGCCAGCGTGCAGTTCATATATGAAGTCTGTCTATTTCATGTCGGGCAGCTAATATCAGCTCTTAATCTATAATAATATTATAAAGAGGTAAAGTTTGTGAGTTTGTGACGTTGTAGGGGGTAGTCTCTGGATCTACTGCCACATTCATTCTAGAGGCTAAACTGGAACGGGAAAGAACGGATATACGCGTACGAAGTCGCGGGCAACAGCTAGTTTAATGATAAACTAATCAACAAAGAGCGTCCATCATATTAGTTTCCATGTAACCAATCCTAATGCCCAAGCAATGGAAGTAGCTAATCGGGGATTACACGCACCTGATATACGAAATCCAAATTGGATCCGATTAGTCGAAATCCTGTAAAGCAGCTCAAAACTATGTTAACATACTTGAAGCTCAGGTTTCGTTAGTAATCGTTCGATTACGAAGGCAAAGGGCAAAGAAAAGATATGCGCCTTACGTAAAAGATCCTATTAATATGTCTAAAAGGGGTTGACTATTACATGACGGCTAAGAGATGTATGGAAAAGACACTGTAGCTGTATCGACCCTACACAAATTGGCGTATGGGCAAGATGATTTTGATAAGACTTGTAATGCTGGACGGATCTCTTTGCCAATGATGGTCCAAAAACTTCTTTTCAGCAACCCATAATGAGGGGGGGATATTCTCACTTTTGGTCACTCACCCAGTTCTCATCTGACGACGTTCGCATCTGACAAAGAGCGCGGTTTGCTCGCGCGAACTGACACGCTGTACCCGGGTAACTTCATAGATCTCTACAACTACATGTGTAAATATGACCTCGTCCAGAAAGGATGAATTCGTCGTGAATCGTTACGCGCGTGTTTCTACGCGCGTTGGCGAGGTACTGGGCGTCAATACATCGCGTCCACAAGCATCACGCGTATCTAAATTACGCGTGTAAATCGCGTGCACTACGCCAGACTCTCGACTCGCGCGCGTTACGCGCGTATTGCGCGCGAGTCGAGATACTTATAGGGACGCCTTGATGCGTCCAGTTTAGGCGCGAAATTCAGAACGAGTGCACTTCTACTGACTGAATAGGTACTGACTGAATTCGTCCCCAAATGCTTGCGCGTTGGTACGCTCCTTCTGGACACAATGTACGCGAGTAGTACGCGCGAGAGAATCGCGGCGAATTCGCTCTTTCTGGACAAGGTCTTACCCTGCCAGTTTGAACCCTTGCGGCGCCTGCTTCATCTTGGAGCACACGATGACGTCGGTGAGGCGACCTGCCTCTCTACTCTACTATCCGTACTAGCACATCAACTCACCCAGCCAGTATGAACCCCTGCGGCGCCTGCCTCATCTTGGAGCACACGATGACGTCGGTGACGGGCGGGTGCGCACGTGCAGCGGCGGGACGTGACACGCGCGTGCACAGACGCCGCTTGCCCGCTCGACCTGCGACGCTGTAGCCCGGCGGAGCAGCCTCCCGCTCTCCTACTATGACTACTCCATCCATTACGTAGCCGGGTACTCCTGGATAGGAGGAAAATATTAAATCAATGAAAGCTTTGGAAGGGGTGATATAGAATTCATGAAGGATTTAGCTACTCTAGCCGTAATTTACATCATATTTACAAAGGCCTTACTCCCCTCTTCCCGCGTTTCATTGTCTACTGCGATTTGAGTAACTCTTTTCAAAAGCGAGTCATACAGTCATGCTCCAGAAATCGTTCAGGATTTTGCTGGCCCATCGCTTTTCCTGCCTTAGGCGTCGTCCTAATAGTTCGGAAAAATCCCAATTTGTTCGGAAAAACCGGAAAGCGCCCTCTGACTACGCGACGACGCATTTGGGTTTGCCGAACAAATGATCGCGACAATCGCGTATTCGCGCGATAGTAAACGAAGTCTTTATAGTATCAAAATAGCAATACTCTTTAAAAGGTTATGCGAATAAACTATTCAAACTCCAATACGGAACCAGTCAATAAATAATTTGGCTGTAATTTTCCTTAACATTGAAGCTGGAAGCAAAGGATGTTATGGATATATAATTTCGGATCCGGATACGGATATGGATATTGGTAAAATATAATATCGGTTTCGGTTACGGTTATGGATATTAAATTATTTCGGATTATCCGATAGTTTCGGTTACGAATATTAATTTTTTTAAGGAACTGTAAAATGAAATACAAATAAGATTATCTTCGACTTTTAATTGTACCTTGTAGGTTTCGCAATCTGTCATACAAGTAATTCTTTCTTACAGCTTCTGTCATATTTACTATAAAGAAAGTATAACCCGTACGAATTAGCTGTGCACCTCGCGCTGTGACGTCATTAGGTAGGTAGCGGGAGAGGTGTCGCATTCCAGCGAAGTGCACAGTTAATTCGTACGAGTTGTAGTATTTAGTTGGACTCCACCCTATCCGAAACTTTTATTTCGGATTCGGTTACGGTTACGGATATTTTTTTATTTCGGCTATCCGATAGTTTCGGTTACGGATATGGATATCCGTAACAACACTGCATTGAAACATTAAACACGCGAGTGATAGGGAAACCTAATAGGGGTACCCTTGTCTGTTTAAAGCGATACCGATCGAACTCATGTACCTACCATCCTGGCAGTCATAAACTCTTGGTGTTAAAGCCTCAAATTTTCAAGTATCGGTAGGTTATATTATTATATTATTCATTTTTGTTGTCTTATTCTTATCTTTTTCTTTTACTTTAATTAAAGCGGTGTGTTCTATGTTTTTGTGCTCACACCATAAATAATTATTATAACTATAAGTCTATTCGTGAGGATTTGTAATTGGCTTTCTGGTGACTATTGTTTTTTTTTTAACGAAGGTACGTTTTTACAATGAGACAGTTCCCCAAACCGTCCGCCCGTCACCACTTCCTAGTGTTTTATCATGGAAGAAGTTGCGCAAGTCCCCACATCTATCTGTTATTGATGAATAGGCCTTACTGTTTTACTTTTGCATGTTTCTCGACCTCTTTGTCTGATTCATTTATACATAGATTCTTTAGTAATCTATAGGTACTTCTACTATAATATACTATACAGTTGTTGAAAGGGCTTATAAGGAGGTAGTAAGTTATTCGAATGGAAAGTTATTGATCAACTAAGCGTGTATGGTCCCCTTGTTCACACACGTTCGGTTACGAAATGATTTACCTATTACGAAATATGCTTTTGCCCGCGACTTCGTACTCGCTTATCCAATTTTTTTCCCCTTCCCGCATAGCCTATTATTATAATAAAATTGTTTTTATATATGATTGCCACATTCATGAGGAAGGCTCTAGACCAGGGATGGCGAACCTATGGCACGCGAGCTAGTCGTGGCACGCAGCAAAATAATTTGGGGACGCCTATACAAGATTACTTAGCATCTTGAATGATTAGCAACAACAGAAATCATGCCGAACACAAAGCTGATTGGCATTAAGATTGCTTTATGAATTTATAGTTACAAAAAAAAAGTTAAGTTAATAGCGTCTAGTGTTATTTGTTGTCCATTGTATCACCAAGTCAAGATTTTTTGGTGACACGTCATGGCAAAAATTATTTTTGTAATGAAAATGGCACGTTCGTCAAAAAAGGTTCGCCTTCCCTGCTCTAGACTATACGGGAATGGGAAATTCCTGCGGGAACGGGAAAAAAACGGGATTTGCGCGTACAAAGTCTGGGCAAAAGCTAGAAAATAATAAAAAAACCCATTCGTTTACTGGGCCACACTGAAGCTATCGTTATGGTAGTACAATAACGTTCCTAAATAAACAAATTTTCTAAATCAGGAACCGTGACACGGCTACATACTATGTAACACGGTGTTAGGAAACAGACAAGCCAAAGACCGTGGGAAGATACGAAGATATGTCAGCACAATCATCTAATCAGTACCAGCGTGCCATTACGATGACTCTTCAGGAGTCATTTCTATCTGAGCTTGATGACGTAACACAAGTCAATCTCTACGGCTTTGTACCGAGATAAAAGACTTTTTTGGGTAAAGATAAGTACCGTAGTTGAACTACGTCGGTGGCGACTGGTAAAATCAAAACAAAATTACCAGGTGCAGTTTTTGAAAGTTGTTAACCATAGTGAAATCCTAACAATATTTCTAATATTAGTGGTCCTGACAGACGTTGTGCTGTCCAAACGTTTGCATTGTGTATGACGAAAAATTATAGAAATCGATTGCAGCGCCACCTACCGGGTCCAATTGTGAATCTAAACCAGTCTCAATCCCCTTGAACACACACAAAAAAATCATCAACTTCGGTCCAGCCGTTTAGGAGGAGTTCAGTGACAGACATACGTACACAAGAAATATATATGTATTAAGATTCTTCCATTACTTCTTTATTGTACACCATAACAGCTTATATTAAAGCGGTGATTAATAGTTCATGTACAAAGGCGAGCTTAACTCAAAAATGAGTTTTCTACCAGCAAACCTTTGCTGGTAGAACCACAAGTCTATTGTGATCTCTCTCTATCAAAGAGAGATCACAATAGACTTGTGACTGACAGAAATCGCACAGCCGAAATACCGGTCGAAATGCAGCTACCTTATAGGGGAGCACTAAGAGAGCCCGAAATTCCTACGGGAAAGGGAAAAAACAAGATATGCGCGTACGAAGTCGCGGGCAAAAGTTAGTATGTTCATAATGATGAGTACAATTATTATTCCTTTTCAGGTGTTGCATTATTTCTGTTACACCCTGTTTATGTGGGCCTTTGAGTTCACATGGCAGTCCAGGAGGACCAATTACTTAATTGCAAGCTAAACACGGAACCTCCAAGTTTCTGAACGGTCTCACTCGATATTTGATTAAAGAGGGCAAAAACTTACTTATCTGTGTGAACTGTGAACTTTTTGACGTAACACTAATCTATCTAACGACTTTAGAATGAGATAAAAGGCTTGTTTGGGTATAGATAACGTGGTTGAAGGTCTGAAGGATAACAGTTGCAACTGGCAAAGGTCAAAAATGAAGATTATATGCGTAGCGTCGTACCGTTGTGATCACTTGGCCTTTCCGTAGTATTTCCCTCGAGAGGAGGACCAATTACTCTCATTATTCCCACAATCCTACTAACGCGAAAGTTTGTAAGTATGGATGGATGTTTGTTACTCATTCACGCAAAAACTACTGAATGGATTATGATGAAATTTGGCACAGTCGTAGATTATAGTCTGGAATAAAACATAGGATACTTTTTATCCCGGGAATATGTTCCCTTGGGATAATTTTCGACAATCACGCGGGCGGCAACTAGTATTTAATAAACCTGAAAACGGAACTTTCGAGTATCCGAACAGTGTCACTTGAATTTTGGATATTGAGGACAAAAACGGCAGGTAGGTATAATAAATAACGGTCACACTAGTTTGTATCTCCAACGTTTTCTGGGTCAGCGCCCTAAAGGAATATACTCCGAAGTATGACAGAAAGGCGTTCCGAACCTTTACCCGGTTACGTGGAACACTCCGGAGAACAATAAAAATCCATTTACAGGGAACGGTACGCCGTGCCGCCGATTTAATAACAATGAGGCGATGACCCAGTATCACTGTAGTAAACAGAATGTCTGGGACACTGGCGGATCCAGGTGGGGGG